>JAAGKR010003327.1:47986-76260 GCA_011419295.1 Clarias macrocephalus | reverse complement strand
TGTGTGTGTGTGTGTGTGTGTGTGTGTGTGTGTGTGTGTGTGTGTGTGTGTGTGTGTGTGTGTGTGTGTGTGTGTGCTGGTTTTCGGGTCATTAGGTTCTCTGGAGCACAGCAATATGGTGCCATCAATCCTGGCAGCTCGGCGCCGCCATCGATACGGAGGGAGAAAGAGAAGAAATCCAACCACATAAACACGACAAACGGCCACCATAAACACACACACACACCTCTCTCTCTCTCTCTCTCTCTCTCTCTCTCTCTCTCTCTCTCTCTCTCTCACCTTCCTTCCCATCATTTTTTTTCGCTTTCTGCTTTCCAATATAACCATCCAAAACATTCTCATTTGCTACAGTGTATCCCTTTTTTCTCTCTAACATCTCTACACCTGCTCCTTCTGTTTTTTATTTTGTATGCATTCTCTCTCTCTCTCTCTCTCTCTCTCTCTCTCTCTCTCTCTCTCTCTCTCTCTCTCTCCCTCTAACTCTCTTTTTCATCCATCTCTCCCTCCATCCAGGGTAACCATATTTCTTTTTTCCCCAACACAACCTATTTCACATTTTATGTCTTGGAGGTGTTCTGTCTCTTTTATATATCTAGCATCATCATCCTCCTTTTCCCCCCTTATATTTTCTCCACCATCTTCTTTGCTTCCAACATCACCACCACTCTTTCGCACTGGCCTTCGTTTCTTATTCAGTTTCCATATACACAACTTTATCATCATTTTATATTAATTTCTTGGACTTTATATTTATACTGCCTCTAATAAACCAGCCTATGGTCGTGTAAACACTTTTTGACTATGATCACCTTGTCTGATGTGCTACACCATCCAGATAAACACACACACACATCCACACCTACATTAAAACCTCTCAATAATTAGTTAAGTGTCACTGAGTGGTTCCCTTCCAACTTGAACTTCGCCTGAGTGCCTCGTTCAGTGCGACCCATTTGCTAAAACACATACATTATCTAACTGTAAAAACAATAAAATTCAATTATTCTGCACTTCTGGGACCCCCCTCTGTCCATGTACCCAGTGGCAACAGTGCCACCTGCTGCTTGTTAATGGAATCAGCATCAGCATTTGTTTGAGGAGATAAATCACTGTAACTAGCTGATGGAAAAGTGAAAAGAGCTGCTCTCAGGAAGGACTGCCCAAGGGTCACCTTTTGAAGAAAAAAAACACAATAAAACAGTTTTAGCATTTTTCTGTAAAGAAAACAACAGAAAGTGAAAGTGTGCTGTTGTGTACTCCTAGCATTAAGCATTTGCTTGGCCTTACACCTGTACAACAGTTGATCAGAAAGATTCAGGTATGTAAAAGTCCCTGCTTACAAAGACATGGATAAGCAGCAGGAGATTCGAAAACGTTACAGGAAATAGAAAACAAAAACTAAACACATGACCGGAATTAAAAGTGCTCCATTATTTAATTATGTGTAATATAAAGAAATATTACAAATTCCTGTACAGTATTCGTCTCTTCCAACAAACCTGGATACATGAAGAAATGACTTTTAATAGCTGTTAATCCCAAGTTTGGTCCGAGGTTCATACAAGCGGTTTTTAAAGCTGTGCATGGTTCTACTTGATGGCAATGTGGCGTAGTGGTAAGTATTTCACCTTGCGCCTCCAGGGTCTGAACTCACTTCCCACATCGGATCTCTGTGCATGGAGTTGGCATGTTCTGTCCCTGTGCTTGGTGGGTTTCCTCCAGGTTCTCCGGTTTCCTCCCACAGTTCAAAGTCATACAGATTGCCCGTAGTGTGGGAATGTTGCAGGGAGGTCCAACCACGGTGGTAAAAATGGGAATAAATACAATGGTTTGTATTCAAACCCCAGACTGTCTATTATTATCTTTTGATTATTGTCACTTTCATTTTTGTATCTCTTTCAAACAAAAAAAGGTTTGTTTACAAGTATAGTTCATGCAATGTAATTGAATGATATTACGGATTAAGATTAATGAACTAAATAGCAAATTGGATTTTAATGTGCTATTAATGGGAGTGTTCTGTCACTAGATCAGGGTGTCACTACATGTACATCAGTAACATCTACTTTTTTTTAGCATCAAAAGAAGTTTATTTTGAGTCTCGATTGATTTATCGTGATATTGCATTTGTAGGAGATAAGGAGTTTTCATAGCTAGTAAGCTGTGGTTGATGTAAGACTTGGAGAGAAAAGGGGTGGAGCATCATTCCAGTGTGCAGCAGTGAATACAATGATTATAAATAATATATATTTCACAAACTACATATCTTACAGAATGTTTAATAAGGACCAGATGGTGAGGTTTTTTTTTTTTTTTTGTATACTTAGAGGGAGCCCTATAGTCTGAAATGCATGGGTCGATACTGGTTAACAGTTATGACTGGTGTCCAAGATATCTGACCTGATTTTGATGCAACAAGATGAAACAAATGAAGCAGTGGCCAAAAGTATTGAGACTAAAATGAAGTTTAATATTTCTTATTTAACCAATATCACATAAGGAGTCCTGCACTTGGCTGTGATGCGGTCGGTTTTTAGGAACACAGTATTACAGCTGTGTTATATCCAGCAGTACAATACTACCTGGAGTGTGACACTGCTTTTATACAGCAGTTATTTTACTCATGTGCCAACGCATATCTTTCCATGGCTGGCAGAACACACTAACCGAGTAAATTTTTGTATATGACATAATCTTATCAGACGTGTTTTCTTTCTGAACGTGCTTCTGGGCCTGGTTTCAAATGTGATTTTTGGCAGGCAGTTGCTCTCTCCTCAGTATTGTGGACCGTACAGGCCTACTTTCACCCAAGTTGTGTCCGAGAGTTGGTGTATTTAATGACTGAAGAACTCGTTGGGTGTGGAGAGATACATGCAGTTAAACGCCGCAGTGCTGTTACCATCCATTATCACCACTTATGAAATGAGATTGCTCATCCAGTCAGATTGCTCGGTTGGAACTAACTATTATATAATGAAATTTTAAAATAATGACAATCATGATAAGAATGATTTATTTTATGCTATGAAATTGCTATCCAGCATTCAATATTTAGTATGAAGCCGTTTATTCTTCAAAACCTGCTGAATCCGACTGGACATGGAGTCAAAAAGATGTCTGCAGTACTCTGGGGTCACTTGCTCAATCCATGCCTGCTTAATTGCTTTCTGAAGATCATGTACGGAAGACATTTCCTTTACTGCTACTGCCTTCTTCATCATTGTCCATCAGTTTTTTTTTATTGGGTTTAGGTCTGGAGATGACCCTGGCGATAGCTCCAGAAGCTGAATACTGTCAGACCAGAGAATGTAGGTTAAAAAGAAATCTATGAAAAATCTGCTATAGCTTTTAGTCTCATGAGCTGCCTTCAGCTAAGTCATATATAAAATTGACTGAAACCGAACCAAGCCCATTTTTCTTTACAAGATTTTTATAAAATAATACTTTCTTAAATAACCCTTCTTAAATCTGGTCTTGGTTAAACAAATCTGTTTTACATTTTAATCAAATGTCTTTTTATTGTTCATGAACATACGGCTATGCCCTTTGCACCTGGATCATTGACTGTATGCTATATCAGCAAGCCCACCTTCAGCACCACCAGACTGAACAGCGGCACTCCTCAGAGCTGTATGTTCAGACTACTGCTGTTTACGACTGCTGACTGATGAGATGACTGTGCAGCTCCAATCACATCTTGTTTGCTGACAAAACTACAGTGCTGGGTCCAGTCATTAACACTGATGAGTCAGTTGCTGGGAGGACGGTGTATAGACAACAATCTATCTCTTCATGTCAATAAAGTCAAAGAGATGTTCGCTGACTTTAGGAGGACCTGTGTGGATCAGTCAATCACTCGCACATGAACAGAGAGACTTGGGTAGAGGTTAAACACTTCTTGGTGTTGACCTCACAGAGGACCTCTCCTCAAAAAAGTAAAAAATTATCCGCACTCCAGTCATATTAAAATGTCTGGTGGTCTTTCAGCACTTTCCGTTCAAGGCTATTGTCTCATGAGTCACTGCCGTGTAGGTGTGAATGTGTTACATCAGTGCAGTTGTGACTATGGTGCGAGCAAAAATGGATGCCCCACTTGTGATTTGCATGAAAAAGAGCAGGGTGCAGTGTTTTTGTGTGGTCTGAGGGTGTACATGGCACTGTTATTTATCAAAGACTTTGTGTGCAGGATGAAGAAAGTGTTTTGTCACAAAAAAAGTGTCAATGAATGGATAGAGAAGGCGAGACAAGTGTTAGCCATCAAAAAGGAGCCGGACACCTGTCTACACCCATTGGTGGTGACAAACGTCTGCACACTTCTGCCCAGATTTTGAGGTGTTAAAGCATCCACCCTATAGTCCTGATCTCCTAATTTTTGACTCCCTCTCATAGTTTTCCTCCATTCAGCATTGTTTCGTTGTCTTGCGCATTTATTCCCATGATTTTCACACATGAATTGCCAACCACATTGCTCAATATAATCAAAGGTGGTCAAACAAAAATGTGCTTAATCAAGTCACACAATAGTGTGTCTACGGGTGGCGCCGGTCTTAGACGTTTATGTTTTGTGACAAAACTACATCTTCAACCCATCAGAAACTCGGCTCATCCAGTGAAGAAGAAACCCTTCATCACATAGCAGAGAAACTGAATCTCTGACCTTCATGTTACTGTGTACACATTGCACACAGTGAAAATAGAGCTTTTTTTTTTTTTTTTTTAGTTCAGAGAAAAGTCTGCACTCTTTAGCAAGGTCAAGGAGAATTTCATGTGGACCAGAGAGCTGGCTGGAGGTGCTTTATACTAGTCTGCTATGACACAAAAGACTAAGAACTTGTGACTTGCAGTCTGCCCTGCAAATTTGAACTAAACTCAACTAAGGTGAAATGCTTACAAAAAGACTCTACTGTTAATTCTATAAGGACATGAAAGACATTTGATGCATTGCTGCAATAATATACACTCACCAACCTAAAACTTTGTAGACCCCCCCCCCCCCCCTCGCCCCATGTCATTTGCAAGTGTTCTTAGACCGGACATGGTTTCCCATTCGTAATAGATCATAGAGTATATTGCAAATACCTTGTTTAATGTTGATGTGAACAGCTTTGAATTGATTAAAAAAAAATGTTCCTGAGCGTACCTCTCATGCAGCGATGGAGATGTCCAGTCCTTTTAATGCAAAGTACTATTAATGTACTGCTCTAACAGATACTACACAGTGTAAGATAATGTGCATGTGAAGGGTGTAGTGGGGACTTCGTAGGTACATAGTGACAACATACAGTTTGGCACAGTTTGTAATGGAGTCGTAGGTGACATCTTATGATGCGACAGAGTCGAGTGACCAAAAACAAAATGTAAAAAATTTCAATCCGCCATGCGCTTGAATGTGATAAAGGCCCCTGACTCATCATCCATTCTACAGTATATCGGTTTAAAAATTATTTCACTTTCATCAATATCTCAAAATATTTTGGTTATTATTCAAGGAGTAGCCATCTGATACCTCCAGGGTACTGGGTTCAATTCAGGTTAACGTACATGTGGAGTTTTGCCTGTTCTTCCCATGTCAGAGTGGGTTTTCTCCCACTGTCCAAACCCCTCCAGGTACAGTGCTGTGAAAGTGTAATATTACAGAAATATAACCTGTGCAATTACAAAATGCAGCTTTTAAATAATTTCATGAAGGGGAAAAAAGCTGTTCAAACACCTACCTGGCCTTATTAGGCCATAAAGCCATTTCTAAGGCTGTGGGACTCGAGTGACTATACAGCGATTATACACAAATGGAGAAAACTTGGGAGAGTGGTGAACCTTCTCAGGAGTCGCTGGACTACTAAAATGAGCACAATGACAACTCACCCAGGAGCTCATAAATCAACCCAGAACAACATCGAAAGACCTGCAGTCCTCACTCGCCTCAATTAAGGCCAGGGTTTATCCTTCAACAATAAGAAAGAGACTGGACAAAAAAAAAAAAGCCATTAATGGGAGAGTTCCAAGGCAAATGCAGCTGCTGACCAACATGAAGACAAACGATCATCTCACATTTGGCAAGAAAACATTTTGATTATCCCCAAGACTTTTGGGCAAATATTATGTGAGACAAAAGATGAAAGGTGCATATCCCGTTACATCTGGAGTAACACTAACACAGCATTTCAAAAAGATGGTGGTGGTAGTGTGATGGTCTGGGGCTGCTTTGCACCCTCAGCACCTGGACAACTTGCCATAACTGATGGACATGCTGTCCATTTTGCACTGGAATGGACTCATTGCAACCCTAACCAGGATAAAGCAGTTACTGAAACATTAATATAACATATTCCGCATGTCTGACCATCTAAACCCACTATAACTTCACTTTACCTTGAAATGTAATTAGAAAAGTGTGTGAATTCATTTAAAACCTTATGCCTGAAGCATTTTCCACGAGGCATTCAAAAAATACGATTTCGTTAAACTCACATTCGCAAGAAGTGCCTTCATCCAGCCTTTATAACGTTCATGAGAAGCAGAAAAATAACCTTTTTTTTCTCCCCCTTTCTGTTACTTTACGCTCACTGATATGGTCATACTGACTGACAAGGTCAGTTTGAAAACACAACCCTGTTGAAAGCAAATAATTAATTAAGAAATAATTTATTCTAATGTACCAGATGCCAATTAATTACATCTTGTGTATTTGCTAATTATATGCAAATAAAAACCCAGCACTCTTACTAATCTAAGAGCAACTGCTGTCTGTGATGGGCACGTTTCATTTCCACATTGGCATCACCCAATATAAAAGCACCCTGAACACAGGAACATTTTAATAGACTTTTTATAGATTTATCATGTTTTTACGATATTTGCTATACATATTTGATATTTATTAGAAGTTAGTATACAAATCAGTAAATGCCATCATGAGGATACAGTGTAGAAATACTTTAATTAAAATGGATGATTTGTTTCAAGATACAAACTATATATACACACACACACACACACAAAAAAAAAAAACACTGTTCATAGTTTAAATACAAATAAAAGAAACACAGATCAGGCCAATCTAAGTACTGTGTTGAAGCATTTTGTTTCTTATTTATATAAACCAATACAGTATGCCATGCACTGACTCCACTCATTTAAGCCAATTGTCTGTCCAGTAGATGCAGATTACAATATTTGACATTGAGTTTGTGCACAACTTTTATTATATTGTAGAAAAAAGCTTACAGTTTTAGCCATTTTTAGCCATTCTCTCAAAAAAATGGCTAAAACTGGAAGCTTTTTTTGCACAAACTGAATGTCAAATATTGTAATCTGCATCATCATTATTGATCTGAGAACAATGTAAAACAAATAAATAAATGATAATAAAAAACAGAACACTTTCAGGTTAAAATCAGGCCCCACTGATACAGAGAAAGAAAGACAGAGAGATCAGCAGAGTCCATCTGGATAAGTATCAGGTTCCACATCACAGGCACTAGAAATCCAGACTGACTTAGAATCAGTGTTTATGGAAGTAGTTAATAGTTTAGTTTGAGGTGAGCTGGGATGAAGAGCTGCTGCTGCCTGAACTCTTGGCGCTCTTCTGCCCCCTGGTGGCGCTGGCCTGCCTTGGCACTCGCTGCTCTCGTTTCTCTGCATGACCAGTCCCGGATTTACTGCGCACTGACAACACAGAAAGACATCAAAATAATTTTCTTTGTCATGTTTGATTTATTTAAAGATGAAACATATTTATGGACTGACTATTTTCTCATAGGTGATGAGTAAACTTTTCTTTTTTGGAAAAAAAAAAACCTGACTGATGTTAACAGTACAGTAAACCATGATGCAGGATGACGTACAGTAGTTTAGCCCTGAAGACCAGCATGAACACGGAGCTGTAATAAAATAAATAAACTAATTCTGTAATTATTAAGGGAACATGATTCTCAATATATTGATCATCAACATGCTAACATGCAGTCATTGTGAGGTTGGTGTTGCTGATACCTAAATACAGTAAACCAAATCAAACACGTTTATCCGATGAAGAACCAACATTAGTCAACAGAGACATTTTCAGGAAATGAAAGAACACAAAACAACAACATTCAATGTTCTGAATCATGCACCAAGAGCTAAGATGTGATGAATGAAATAGTAAAAACAAAGAGAGAGGAGCATGAAGTGTGGGGGTGGGGGGGAAGAAAAAACCAGACTCAAGCTAAGTCAAGGCCATCTAAGAATGTAAGCGCAGACAAAGAGTGAGGCGGTGCAAGAGAACCAATGTATCAAAGAACACAAAGAGGTAGCGAGAGCGAGGGTACAGAAAGGATAAAGGAAAGGAAAACCTTGAGAGACAGGAGAGCTCTGTTCCCCAGAGCTGTAGACCACTATCTTAGCCCCGGCCCTTTGAGGGTGGGCTGCAGGGCCAGTGGGCGGGGCCTGAGGGGTTGCTTTTTTAGCACTTTTGTCTGGGACCTTAGAGTCCTCTTCTTCATGGTGTTGTTTACATACACACAGACAGACACACGCGTGTGCACACATGTACAGGCATATGCACAAGCGCGCGCGCACGCACACACACACACACACACACACACACACAATAAGACAAAAGGAGACAGGAGTATATATTAAAAGGAAAGGAATGGAAAGTACAGATTGCTAAAGAGAACTGACTGTTTATTTGTTGCCTAAAAAAATATTTGCATCACACTGTTGTGATGCAATTTCACTGTTGCTATCAACTGTAATGGGATCTGTAACAGCTGATTCTGAAACTGCAGTATTTAAGCTCATGTCCATCAACAGTGACCAGTCTTTCTCGCTCTGAGCGAGAGCAGCATCTACGTGAAACGGAGTGCTCAGGTCCAGCCTCAGCTGCCAGTCTGTATTAGTGTGTGTCAGCTGGCATGTGATGCTGTAAATGAGCTGAGTGACTAAATAGTGCTGATCTTTTGTACACCATTACATGAATTACAGAATTCATTCTGTTCAGTTTCAAAGCTTTTATTTAAACTTAATTTAGTCTGCAAAATAACTGTGTATTCTGTGACCCGAATTCCTCCAGGAATCAGAAGGCATTACCAGGAGAGGAGGATTACCATGCACATCTCCACACTTCATTTAAAGTTATAAAGTGACAACATTCCATTAAAGCATTAATATTTTGACCAGACATCATCCCCCAGCAGTGACTAATGCATGCATCTATAGCACATTTCATACCTAAACACTTACTGTTTGTACACTAAAACGGAAACAAAAATGACAAACAGCATTATTATTATATTTTTATATATTTACAAAATCCTAAGTGAAGCGGCCTAATGGACATTTCATAGTTTTGATCATAGGCTGAGTTTCCAGGAAAGCAGGAGAGGCATTTATTTAGAGCAGCAGAAATACAATGTCCAAAATAGGTCAAATTAAAGCATTTCTTGCTTATACATTAGGACTGGGTTAACTAACATTTACAATGAATTATGATTCTTTAATATGTTTAAACACAACATTAAGGTAATGGAGTGTCCTTCCTCCTTTCTCACTGAAGTTGTAACCATCATCGTCTGTGTAAGGTGTTCTTGTGTGGTATTCCCACCAGGACATTCAGCATGTTGACTTCAGTTCATCAGGGTTTTTTTTCGAGCATTGAGGATCAAAAACCGCAATTCAGGAAAATAAAATTATTTTATTGAATTCTATTATATTTTGTTTACGAACAAATTCATTCTAAGCACTTAGGTCATGTGAATGGCATGTTAAGAGTACCATGACCCGAGTGCTTACAAATGAATTTATTACAAAACTAGAGTTATTTAACATATCTTTTACAAACCTGCTGTGAACCTGATGCCGAGCATTTTCTCAATTGTGTGCATGTGTGTCAGATATGTTAGTATGCATATTTTTAAACACAAATTCAGTTTTATGTATATTACTAAATGATTTAAAAGAGTACATAGAAAATAAAAGCTTTACAGTATAATATGATCCAACTGATAGACTTCATAACTGCCAGTTTGCTTTGGTTTTGTGCACATGTAAAAGACAAGCACCCAGCATTATCTTCTTCTACTGTATGTATATGCACAACAAGCTGTGCAGTAGTTGAAAAAAAAAGGTTTGCCCCCTCGGAGCAAATGTCAAACTATGCCTGTTGTTTTGATCCATTCAGAATAACATTTTAAATTAATGTTAATGAAAAGGGGAAAGTGCTGTACAATGATAAACCTGACTGATATCTACAAGCTTAATCTATATTAAACATAAAAGCATTAACTGCTTATGCTTAATGGGCATACACAATATCTGGTTAAAACTTTTAAATAAGGTCAAGTTTTATGACACTTTATGACAAGTTTTTTTTTTTTTTCATAAAAGGTAATTTTCTGTAACTCAATATTTTAATATTTATCAGATACTGGCCTCATTCCTAAAAAATATCACTGAGCATATGTCACTACAAGATATCATATTGGCCGACCATGAATCTGCACTGAAATAAATACTTGCTCAGCAATTTCCTGACCATTTAAGATGACAGGATTTTAATTATAATTCCACATTTAGATATTATTTAAATCTTAGGACTAGTTATATATTCTTATAGTGGTATATTTTAAAGATTTTTTTTTTAGTTCACTTTATATAGTTCATTATTTGAGGTACACAGTTTTGACTGTACAGTACTAGTCAAAAGTTTGGACACGTGGTTTTTATTTTTATTTTATTTTTATAAAATCTAGAACAATACTAGAGATTTCAAAACCAACAACAGTTAGTGACTATTTCTTGGAATATTTCTTGCAAGAATAGCATTATGCACTAGCTCTCACAAAGACCTTCCCTTACCTCTGCTGCAGAGAAGTTAATTTAGAGTTACCAGCCAATTAACAGCACCTCATATTTGAGCTGTTATGAAGGCTTTACAGAGTACAAGTAGCAGACACGTCTTAATATCACCTGTTCAAATGAGATTATTGTAAGTTTTCGATTTGTTCATCATCATTTTACCATGTAGAAAGAAATAAAAATGAGCAAAGATCATGGTGTTAGAAGGTTTGTCTAAACGTTTGAGTAAAACACTCTGCATTTGAAACATACTATACAAGTTTAATTTTGTTTGCTTTCTTGATTGTGGTGAACTCAGACATCAAAAGTAGTGCTTGAATCAGGTTAGAAAACTTATGAGTGCACTCTCTGAAGCACTGGACTGACCTCTGACTTCAGTGGCAGTTGAGGGGTCAGGGGCAATCGTGTCTGAAATCTTTTGACCCGCACACATTGCCTTTAGAGTCTGGAAAACAGCCAGAGGTGCCACGTTCATCTTCAGTAGGTCCACAACGATCCTACAAAATCCAACAATGAACAATGGGCTCATTTCTGTATGAAACTATAAAGTCATTAGTGCATATCTGTATATAAACACCTGCAATTATTTGTACAATGTTTCTGATTTCTTCTTTTTATCTCTACTGATCAGTGTACATTAGTGTAATATAGTTTATATTCTCCAGCAGCTACAAACAGTGCTGATTATTTTCCTTTATCTTCATAACCTTTTGCACTTTATTCCTTACAAATCTAAACCTCTGTGCTGTGGTGTCTGGCACCAAGACATTAGCGGCAGATCCTTAGGGTGCTTTGGGATCCTTGTGGGGTGTGGCCTTCATGGATCAGACTTGTTTGTCTGGTACATTCCATGTTCAGTTAGATCAGTGGTTCTCAAACATTTTCTGTCATTCCCCACTTAAGGGGGTGGGCGAATTTTCAAGCCCCACTTGAAAAGTGGCCAAGTTTACTATTTATTGAAATATCAATTTCTAAAATAATAATATTGAATAACACCAAGTTCAAAATAGATAAAATACATGTGCAATTGTTATAACAGGCAGACTTTGTCACTTATCTCTACATAATTGAGGGGGGGGGGAGGGGCGGAATCAGCTGCTCAGCAATCGTTAGTAGTTTTTTTGCACTGGGCAATTCTGTATGCAACTTTGAATGAAGCAATTTGTGCTCTGCTGTCCACTGATTCAGATTTTACCATGCGATTCTTCTGCCAGCTTTCCTTCAGCTGAAGTCGAGAGGCATTTTTACTGGGGTGTGACGTCTCTAAGTGTCTTCCTAATTTGTTGGGTCTCATACTGTCTGCTGCCAGTGGTTTAGGACACAAAACACATATGGGTCTCTCCTCTGCCCCCACCATTCCCACCATGAATCCAAGCGCAAGATAAGCTTCATCATATTTTCTTTTCGGCTGGCTTTTTGGTTGATTAGGCTGATAGTGCTGAATCGTCTGCTTTTTTTGTGGTCCATGTAACAAATTTATCCATTGATGTTATTCTGCCTACTACGTCGCTACTGACCCGGATTGTGACCGCGGTAAAGTTATTTTTATATTCGCATCTATGGCTTCAATAGCTGTGTAAATAAACCCGCAAAGAAGAGCCACATATACATATATTTCCTCTCTACATTGTCTTTAAGCTACACCTGCCTTTTTCTCGATTAAGCGCTTAAATTATACGTTTGAAGTCATAAACCCCATTATTCTCTACTGCGCAACGAATGATTTAGGGATCATCGCAAAATGCCATACGCCATCAAAAAGCGTAGAACGCTATTGATCTTCCCTTTTGTTCAGCGGATCAAAAAGCAACTTTATTGCCACACTAGAAACTAAAAATGCCAGAATAGTACTGCCTGATAAAATTTTTTTTTTTTTTTTTACAAAAATGCAGAAACATCAGCATACTCATTGGAATGAATGATAATTACATATATAATAGCGAAAGTTTACTTATATTGTTCCAATGCAATTAACATGTCGCCGTTAAACCGTTAATGTTGCACTATGGTTCCACTTTTTCTCCCGGCCCCCAACTGATGTTATTTTTATTTACTTGTATTAAATGATCCATTTCTTTGTATGTTATTGTTTTGTTTTGTGTATGATCTTCATGATCAATAAAGAAAAGCATGAATTAGAATAGGTACTTTCCTATTATTTTCCAATAATTTCATCCCGTTCATTGCGCCCCACCTGTCATGTCTGTATTCCCCACTAGTGGGGCGCGCCCCACACTTTGAGAACCACAGAGTTAGATTGAGATCTGGGGAATGGCAGGCTGTGATGCACTAATTGTTTTGTCACCTTTCTTATTATAGCCAGCATTGGCTTTTTTGAGTTGTGTTATATTTATTTTTCTGTACGATTGGACCAGAAGTTGCTCCCTAAAGGCATAGATGAGTCTCGGGTATCCATGATCCTTTCACCAGTTTACTGACAAGAAATAACTTAATCAATTGCATTCAATTAACCTGGCTGTTGTATTAGTAATGTGGTGTATTAGTGATTATATATATATAGATTAAAAAACAATGAAAAGGAAAAGATATTCCGACTTACTTGAATACTTCTTGGTCCATGACTATACCAGCAGCTTGAGTAAGCTCAAACAGCTCCGTTTCTTCTGCATTGAGGACCTTTTTCTTTTTCACGCTATATTTTTGCACACCGCCGCTGACCGTGACACCGAGAGACGGGGAGTCTGGAGCAGTGGGCATGGAGCCAGGCTGAGTGGAATGGGACGTCATTAGTAATCAGGCACCTAAAAACAAGAAGATCAGGAGGGTTTCCATAAATCAGTTTTATCCTGCCATTAGAGCACTCTTTAAAATTAAGTGCTTAAAAATCTCTCTCGCTTATCTTACTGATTGGTGGTAAACTTAAGAGTTGAGTATACATGAAATCAAAATGATTTTGGGACTGTAGAGGTACAAAATAAATATACCACAGACATTTTGTATCTAATGACTCGCATTATTACATTAAAAAGTCTAATTTAAACCTGAATGAAATAAATTACAGACCGATTTTAAACCTATAAAAATATTAAATAAAATATTAGAAAAGGTAGTCTCAGCTCAAATATGCACATTCTTGCAGGAAAACAACATCCTCGAAGAATTTCATTCAGGTTTCAGGCCCATCATAGTACATAAACTGCACTAGTTAAAATTGCAAATGACTTCGAACCAAGGCTGCATCTCAATACTAGTCTTACTTGATCTTAGTGCTGCATTCAACACTATAGATCATAACATTCTCATAGATTGCTTACAAAATCACATAGGTATTCATGGACAGGCATTACCGGTCTGATCGATACCATTTTGTAGATCTAAAGGGCATAATGCCAGTGAAATATGGGGTCCCACAAGGGTCAGTTTTAGGACCTCTGCTGTTCTCAATATACATGCTTCCCTTGGGCAACATCATTAGAAGACATGGGATTAGTTTCCATTGTTATGCTGATGATACCCAATTATATATCTCAACTAAACCAGACGAAATACCCAAGTTGTCTGTACTAACTGAGTGTGTCCAGGACATAAAAGATTGGATGACCAATAAATTTCTTTTACTAAATTCAGATAAGACAGAGATATTACTTATTGGCCCAAAAACCAGTACACAGCAGCTCATACAATTCAGCCTGCGTTTAGAAGGATGTACTGTTACTACCAGCTCGACAGTGAAACACCTGAGCATAATATTAGACAGTAAATTGTCCTTTGAAAATCATATTTCCAATATCACAAAAACACCCTTTTTCCATCCTTCTAAACATTTTATCCGTATCTGATGCAGAAAAGCTGGTCCTCCAGACTGGACTACTGTAATGCATTACTAGGTGGCTATCCTGCACCCGCAATAAACAAGCTTCAGTTAGTCCAAAATGCAGCCGCCAGGGTTCTCACTAGATCCAGAAAATATGATCATATAACCCCAATATTATCATCCCTGCACTGGCTACCTGTTCAGTTTAGAATTAATTACAAAATACTATTACTTACATACAAGGCTTTAAATGGTTTAGCTCCCACATACCTGACCAGTCTTCTAATACGCTACAATCCAGCACGTTCCCTTAGATCACAAAACTCTGGACTTCTTGTAGTTCCCAGAATTTAAAAATCTACAAAAGGAGGTAGGGCATTTTCATATCTAGCTCCAAAGCTTTGGAATAGCCTTCCTGACAGTGTTCGGGGCTCAGACACAAGTTTCCCAGTTTAAAAGTAGACTCAAGATACATCTCTTTAATCTGGCATACACATAACTCATCCCATAAACTCCAGTACATCTATCCTGAATGGCAACTACGCTAATTCTCTCCATCTGTTCTGTATTCTTCTATGCATCCCGAGGAATCAGGAGATTGTGCCAGCTTCAGTAGAAAGAGGCCAACCCTGCGAGGTTCCTGAGGCATCCAGAGAAGGACCAGCTCCAGCTGGATTTTGCTTTATGATGGTTTGGAGCTACACATGCTGCTCCAGAGCTCCCAGTGATCCCGACCCCATCTGCCCTCTGCACTTGCTGACTCATCCCTATGCTGAACTGGACTCCATGTTCATTTAAAGAACTTTTGTTATATTGAACTTTTAGCTGCATAAACACACACAATGTTATATAATTTCTATCCGTTATCACCCAAAGGAGGATGGGTTCCTTGTTGAGTCTGGTTCCTCTCAAGGTTTCTTCCTACTACCATCTCAGGGAGTTTTTCCTTGCCACTGACGCCGTCACCCTTGGCTTGCTCATCAGAGACATTTCATTTATCATTCACTCATTCATCTAATTATTATCTAGACACATTTTTCTCACACATACAGACCTCCATAAATTTTCTTTTAAACATTTTTCTTCATTCTTGTAAAGCTGCTTTGAGACAACGAACATTGTTAAAAGCGCTATATAAATAAAATTTAATTTAATTAATTAATAAAAATGGAAATATTGCTAAAAAGTTAGTTATGCAAATTGATTAAATAAACACACACATTTTATATATGTGTGAACCACCTAAGTAGCATTTTGTGTTGACTTTTTATATTAGTTATGTTAAGCTATTTAAATTGGAATTAATTGAAATTTAAATATTTCACTGATTTATTACAAAAATTCATTGATTTTTATTATTTTTTTTTTCAATGGGGGTTGAATAATTTAATAAATTATTCACATTGTGTACATACATTGAAGGTCATATCTTACAAATTATTTTTGCTAAATAAATATTTGAATCATTGTATTATATAATGAAGATCTGCCAATGATATCCTGTTTGGTCCATCTGCTACCCGATATAACATTATTCAGTTTCAGACAAGGAACTACACTGCCTGACAAAAAAAAAAAAAAAAAAGGTCCACACACTAATATTTAATTTGGCCACTGCCTACTTTGATTATGGCTATGACATTGTTTCGATACTTCAGACATTTTTAGAATAGGGAGACACTTGTATTGGGGTGATAGACACACCTCATTTTGTGTTTTCCATGTAATAGTCTCATTGTGTACAGGTGTGCCTTATATCGGGACCAATACCAAAAGACAATCCTTTTTAATGTGGCATCAATTTCAACATTCTGTGTTGAAACTTGGTGTGTCTTAAAGTGTCATCAGCAGACTTGCATCAAGACACAGAACTACTGGCAGAGTTCATGACAGACCCAGGAGTGGAGCCCCACGAGTGACAGACCGCAACGATGACCAGTACCTATGAACCTTTGCACTCAGACATGGTAATGCAACTGCCACACAGCTGCAGGCCCATTTACGAGATGTGAGGGGCACTCGGGTTCCAGACAAAACATTCGCAACCGACTCCACCGCTTTGGCTTGAATGCCAGATGACCCCACTAACACCAAGCCACCGCCGTGAACGTTTGCAGTGGGCACAAGACCATGTGACCTGGACAATGCAGCGGTGGTCTACCGTCCTGTTCACTGATGAGCGTCGGGTCACAGTTGCTGGAGAAGGCGAGGTGAGCGATACGCTGAGGTCAACATGGTCCCCAGGGTTTGCTTTGGTGGAACAGTCTGTGCAGGCATCACCAGTCAGCGCAAAACAGATTTGGTTATTGTAGATGGCTCAGTCCCTGCATGTTCTTACCTCAGAGACATCACAGAACCCATCATCATCCCCCAATTCCGCCAGCACACCCCCAAATTTCTGTTCATGGATGATCAAGCTCCACCACATCATGGCAGAATTGTCACTGCTCGACTTCAAGCACTCATGTAAATAACAATATCCCTTACTTATAGTGATTAGTGTATATTCTGACATGGTTGTTTAAGAAATGAGAAGCTACACATTGCATCAATTAGGGTTAAATACCTTATTGCAGCTGAAGCTTATAAATCACTGCAGTAATTATCTAATGGAAGGCGTCTGGAACTAAATAGAAAAGTTAAATCCAGGTGCCTTTTTTTTTTGGCCAGGCAGTGCGTATCAAAACAGTTTGAATTCAACTCGGATCATGTTGACTCAACAAAACACGCAAGAGTTGCATACATCTCTATTTACAAAGCCATGGCTACTAACTCTAACTGACACGGAGTTATTTACTATTCAGGACGTTCACTCACATCTAACTGTCTTGTTAGCCGCTAGCTCAGGTCAGCTCAGCAGTAGCGTTAGCACCGAGCTCATTAACATTCATTTATAATAAATAAAATAACTGCCAGTTTGTTTGCACATAAGCAACCGTATTTTATATACCGTAAATTATAATAATTAGTAGCAAAACATTCAAACGTAAGAAAGAAAAGGACTTACAACAGAAATACCGCTTCAGTCAACTGAATCTTCTTCTTCGTCAAAAAAAAAAAAAAAGTAAAAACGGCAGTTATAAATCGACTTACGCCACCTCGCGGTGAGTGGTGTGAAAGGGATCAGAATTTCAGTGGCAAATCTTGTCTTTTTTTTTATTTTATTTACATTTTTACAACAATTTTTTCCTCGATAAAAAGAATAAATAAATAAATATTCAATTTCCCAACCAATGTGTTTGAAAAAAAATTATGTCTATGATTATTTAAAATCTTAATAGTGAGGTTAGATGGTGCTTCAGATGGTGTTTTTCCGGTTTCCTCCCTCAGTCCAAAGATTACAGATTAGGTTAATCAGGCCCGCAGTTTGTGTGTGTGTGTGTGTGTGTGTGTGTGTGTATACGCATGCTCTGCGATGAATTGGCACCTTGTCCAGTTTGTACCCTGCCTCGTGCCCCAAGTCTCCGAAAAAAAGACTCCAGGCCTCTATATGCAAGATAAGGGGTGATGATAAATAAATGAATGGATGGATGGATGGATAGAAGATAATGAATAAATAGTGAGGTTATGATCACTGCTAGTCACTTTAAAAAAAGTAAGTGTGCATCAATCATTGATATCTTACTCTGCTTTGTTAAAAAATACAAATAAATAAATAAATAAATAAATAAATAAACAAATAAATAAATAAATGTAAACATTAATATTTTGCCAAATTTAGCTTTGATTACAGCACACACTCTGATGGGAAATTCATGTGTGAAAATGAGGTCCAATCTTTATACTCCCTGGAAAACTGAAACCTTTTTTGATTAGCTTCACTAACATGCTTTTCTTATGAAAACACACCTGTTTACTCCCAGTCTCATTGAGTTCTCATGCCTTAGAAATAGGTATAGTTTCACTATTAAAAGATAGCAATGATATCTATGGTTGATATGTTTTTAAGATGCAACTTCACAGAGTGTTTGTGATTTTTCAGTAAAGTTTAAGGTTCAAGCACTATCCTTCCAGGTTTTAATAATTTTAGTAATTCGGAAGTCCTCAATTTCTTTCTTTGCTTGATGCAGGTTAATAACTTGATTTATTTTTTTGGCCAGACAGCGTATGTAAAGTGGATTAGCCACACTTCTGGTACATGTCGGCACCATAGTAAAGTAAAAACAATGAATTAAAAGATCTGCCAAGATTAAGACTGGTTAACAGTGCCTGATCAGCAGTAACTTCCTACATTGTTTTATGATTCCTCTATTTAAGATGAGGAAGGTTGTCAAACACATTAATATTGCTGTTGTCTTCAGGTAACTTTTATACTGTTACAACATTCATATAGAGTGCTAGGTCATAAATCATTATACCTATGATTTTCAGGTGGTTAATCAGTTCTCATTTGTGCCTGTGGAGTGAAATGTTCGGTAAAGTTTAACTTAAAAACTGAGAGTTCATCTCTCAGAATGAATCTGCTTCAGAATGCTAAAGATTTAAGAATAGTCTTTGTCCCATACACATGAATGGACTTTTTGATCACAGAAGAAAACCTCAATGGTTCTGGTCCTAGTTACTCAATTCACAGGATTCACACTGTAGCACACAGTATGTCTGCTTCCACTAACTCTTGGAGATAAACTTCATGTCAGTGTTAAAGTTGGCCTTTGGTTCTGACATACTAGCCTTTTGTCACTTGAAAAGTTCTGGCTAGTTTCTTGAAACTTGAACACATCAACAGAGATTCTTCATCTTCAGCTTCATCTTGAGGCGTTTTGGGTCTTAGAGATCAGACATCCTCATCTGGATGAACTAGCCGGGGGTCATTAGCCTACACCACTGATAAGTACTTTTGATCCACAGCTACCTTAACACTTTTTCTGCAGCTTTGATGATGATCTTGGCGGCCTTCCACCCACACCTAATGCATTCCTCTGCCAGCTCTTATGCTCGAGACTTTCAACATCATCACTTGCTTAGAACAGACAGTCAGAGGTTAAGACCAAATCTGATCCGAGATTGATTTAACTAGTCAATTATTCGTACAAATGTTATTTGTGCTTATTAAAAAAAATCTCCATTTTTTGATATTTATACACATACAGACACAAAAAACAAATTAAACTTCAACATTAACCAATTAGCTCTTGAGGAACATCATAGAATGCTGAACTTAGATTAAAAATGTAAACACTAAATAGAGTCTTTATATCTCAATAATTACAGGCAGTAAAGAATAACTGCTTTGTATCAGGTATGGATTGCATTTGTTTTAACAAATAGTTGAAGTCAATATAAAACAATGAATTGACCAATAAAATTAGAATCGGTACAGTACATTCAGGAGAAGACAAAGTAGCTATCGCATATATTACGAGGAAAATCTGCTTATATCACATCACTATTATGCAAGAACCAGAGGGAAGAGTCATGTCTGTAAATGTTTTTTTTCCAAGTCTTTTTCAGCATTAACTAACACGTGACACTTTGCCTTCACTTGCTCCTCCAAAATCCTCCTCAGAACATCGCTTCCTAGATGCCACAGAAACTTCTGGTTTCAACTCCAGGTCCTGGGTTAGTGCTGCGTCAGAGCCTGGGCTTTCCAGACTGGAAAGGGTGTCCTCCTGAGGTCCGAAATCCACGAGTTGCCCTCTCAGTTCAACCTGCTCTTGCTGTAGCGGAACCCCTATGAGCTCCAGGCCTGTAATCCCTCCAACTATGGTCCCCTGCACCTCCACCTGTTCGTGTGCTTGATCCCCACCAGAGTCAAGCTCTAGCGCTTCTGCGTGGCCATTGAGTGGAATGCTGCTGGCCTGGGAGAGCATTTCCTGTCTCAGGGAAGCCAGCTGGGCCTGTAGCAGTTCTTTGTGTTGTGTCTGCAAACTGTCCATCTACAACACAATTCAAAGCATCACATCATTAAAAGGAGCAGAACATGTCAAGATTAGCTTGCTTAGGCATGCATAACCTACTTTTAGATGGAATGGACTATGGAATCAGTCAATATACACTTAACTATCTTGCCGCACACACAAATCCACAGGTTCTTACCAGTTTGGCCAGTCTCTGCTGGCTGTGGTCTGGACAGCGGTATACCTGCAGCTCCTCAAACATCTTCACATTAGACTGAACCAGACTTGCAATCTTGCAAGATAACAGGACATGACAGGGAGACCAAGATAGAACCGTGACTAAAGATGTCCTTGGAGCAAATGCTATCAATTGAAAAAAAAAAATTATAACAATAACGAAATGTGGAAAAATGTATACCACCACTCACACAGACCTGTTCTTTGAGCTGCTTGATTTCAGACCGTAGACTCTTCTCTACACTCTCTTTCTCCTGTCGTAATATATCCATCTGCTCATTGAGCTCCATGAGATGTTTCTGTAGGTCCAGAATCTCATCACTCTAAAACAAAATGCCACAGGTACAGTAGCAGATTGTTGACATTATGGTATACTGGACATAAATAAGTTAAAAATGGTTAGAACTGTTATAGTTAGAGTAGTTGAACACAGGATTTTCTTTAGTTAGGAACGGTATGAAGAATAATGAACCTGCTCAGTAATGATGCCTGTTGCTTCATCATAAATCAAGTTGCCTGTGTTACCATCAGGGTCCATTAAAACCAGAGTCTGGGTTTGTGCTGGTGCATGCTGGGAGGAGCCAACTTCTTCTTCAGCACCAAGCGGCATCCCGTTATTCTCACCATCTTCCTTCACAACACAGAAAGCAACATGAGACAATTATGAATTCTTCTTGTGATTCTTAAATATAGATTCGAATATATAGCCACACTGACTGCTAACTTGATTTTAAACAATTTATTACACAGATAATATAGATGCAGTGGTCGACCAGCCAGCAAACGTAAATACAGTATATAAAAGATTGTAAGAAGCTTTTATATACATTTATTCTTCAACACATCCTTAACTCTCTTAGGCAAACTATCTGACTCATGAAATAGTTCAATGTTGGTAAGGTCTTGGCTGCCTTTTGTTCTGTTCTCTGACAAGATGATCCCACTTTGCTTCAATATTGTTGATAGCAGTCCATTGAGTTCTTTTCTATTGAGATATGCTTTGGCTGCATTTGCAACTGTCTTTTAACCGTTCATCAATACTTCAAGAAAGTCTGACTCTGGAAGCAAAATATAAGGAAATGAGGGGTAGCACCATACTTTTGCACAGTACAACATGCATAAATACATGTACATATATATATATACCTGTGTCCAAACAGTGCACTGAAAATCTGGACTACACCAATTAAGTCTGATTACCTTAGGCTCGACAGTGAGTAAGGTGGTAGTCTCAGTGACTGATGCCGTGGTGAGGAGTGGAGGTGTTACAACGGAGCTGATGGCAGTGGTGTCTCCTCCCGTGCCCAAACTCACAGCTAGCCCGCTGTATGCTTTAGCATTAGCCTCTGGATTGCCTTTATAGTACTGCCTACAATTCACATCCTAATGAAAAATAGTTTTGGATTATTATACATTATATACGCACCATTTTTATGCATATAAAGGGGTACAGACATACTCCATACTGCTGTTTAACTCTTAGGTTTGATTGGTCTGAAGGTGGTGGTTATTATTCTACAAACCTGCATAGTTTAATGTACTTTACAATCCCAAATCCCCACCGCCAAACAAAAACAACCTTTGCAACAGTGTTTTTTTTTTTCTGATGGTACTCACTTACAGTAGTAACTCAGTGTAAGGATCTATCCAGTGACAAACTTAAGCACTTTTGTAAGTCGCTCCAGATAAGAGCATCTGCCAAATGCCTAAATGTAAATGTACCTCAAAAGACTTGCAGTAGTGGAATGGTGGAAAGGTGGTTCTATAAAGTGTTGACTTGGGGGCTGAATACAAATGCATGCCACATTTTTCAGATATGTATTTGTAAAAACAAATTGAAAAGTATATTTTTCCTTCAACTTCCCAAATATGTGCCATTTTGTTGGTTTATCACATAAAATCCCAGTAAAATACATGTACGTTTGTGGTTGTAAAGTAACAAATTGTGGAATGGTTTTGCACAGCACTGGATATTTCTTCTCTCCTTTTATACACTGCAGGAAACTATCAGATAATCTGTTTGTTACACCTCTTGAAAAGGAAATTATTCACAAAAAAAAAAAAAAAAAAACGTCTTTTGTTGCTTTGAATGATTTCCCAGACGTGATACCCATGCTCACCTGTGTAACCTGTATTTGGAATGTGGTATGTGGGTTTCTGAAGTGCGTCTTGTAGTGCTTGACGGCCTCGTCCCTCCTGTTAAAGCCGTTCCGACAGCGGTAGCAGTGCCAGTGTGCTCCTTTAAACCTCTTCTCTCCTTTGATGGTGCCCACGATCTCACAATGGTTACAGCAACGTAATACCTTCAAGCCTGTGGGGTACAAGACAGAAAGTGGATTACGGCAGAGAAAAACTACATTCACAGTCATATTTATGTAAGAAAACTCCAGGACAAAGACAAGCCATGTTCATTAAGCCCACATTACATGGCAGGTTTCTCGTATGGTGCTGTCAAACTTAACTACATGAACATGTTAATTACTTAAAAAGAACAACATTCACACCTCTATGATGGGGTATCTTGTTTTAATTCTACAGTATATTATATTCTATGACCAAGTAATTATTACAAATCCTCTTCCATGTCTACTAATAAACTATGGATGCTAAACTGAGGCACAACTGATGCCCACTACCAAATCTGTATCAGGAGAAACTGGCCAATTTTTCTTTACTTTTTTAACATTAATTCTATATAGCTTTGTTCTGTTTTAGGTAGCACAACTGGAATCCCATGTTTTTGAATATAAGAATGTAAAGGAATGTGCTCCCTCATTTTATGTCTGACCAGCAAAGTCGATGCTCTTGTCAACATGTTTGATGCGGAAGTGGGCACGGAGTATAACGGGGTCCTGGTACGCGTCGGCGACTGTACACAGCGGACAGTGCATGTGCACCCCTTTCTCACACCCAGCACACTTGTCATCCTGGCACAGCACAGGCAAGTAGGAGTGTTCTGTAGCTCTGACCCGCACAGATGGATGAGCCTGCATAGGGACATAAAAGTGTATTTTATGTAACAGATCTTGTGAAGTGACACCTTGGATTATCACAACCAATTTCAAGTTTGTGACCACCATCTTTAAGAAAAAAAAAACTTAATATATAATAGGCAGCTTAAACACTTTGTCGGAATTTTAAAGCCAGCAGACTTGCTTGCAAAGCCATGTTAAAGATCTCCATTGTTGTTGTTGTGCTTGCTGCTAGGATTTGTTTTCGCCACTAGCATCGCCCAAAAATTTGAGACAGTGACATATACAGTGACGTAATGACATGACTCTCTAGCTCATGGAAAAATGAAGCTAGTTCTTCTTAGCAGGTTCTCTTTTGAACTAGCACCTAGAGGGGTTAGACGATGAAACTGAAACGCCTGGTTTTAGACCACAATAATTCATTAGTATGGTGTAGGGCCTCCTTTTGCAGCCAGTACAGCATCAATTCATCTTGGGAATGACAGATACAAGTCCTGCACAGTGGTCATAGGGATTTTGAGTCATTCTTCTTGCAGAATAGTGGCCAGGTCAGTACGTGATGTTGGTGGAGGAAAACATTTCCTGTCTTGCTCCTCTAAAACACCCCAAAGTGGTTCAATAATATTTAGATCTGGTGACTGTGCAGGCCATGGGAGATGTTCAACTTCACTTTCATGTTCATCAAACCACTCGGTCACCAGCTGTGTGTGTTGGTGCATCATCATCCTGATACACGGCACCGCCTTCAGGATACAATGTTTGAACCATTGGGTGCACATGGTCCTCCAGAATGGTTCGGTAATCCTTGGCAGTGACACACCCATGTAGCACAAGTATTGGGCCTAGGGAATGCCATGATATTGCAGCCCAAACCATCACTGATCCACCCTTTCACTTTGGGCGGTACGTTTCTTTGAGGCTTCTCCACACAGTAACTCTCCTGGATGTGGGAAAGACAGTGAAGGTGGACTCGCGGAACAATACATGTTTCACGTTGTCCACAGCCCAAGATTTTCGCTGCTGGAACCATTGAAACCGACGTTTGGCATTGGCACGAGTGAACAAAGGTTTGGCTATAGCAGCCCGGCCATGTACACTGACCCTGTGGGTGGAGCGCCAGACGAACAGTTTTGGTGGAAACAGGAGAGTTGAGGTGCACATTTAATTCTACAGTGAGTTGGGCAGCTGTGGTTTATGTTTTTTTTTGGGTACAATACAGGTTAGCACCCGGACATCCCATTCAGGCAGCCTCCTCTTGCGTCTACAGTTACTCCTGTTGGATGTGGTTCGTCCATCTTGGTGGTATGCTGACATTACCCTGGATACTGTGGCTCTTGAAACATCACAAAGACTTGCTGTCTTGGTCACAGATATGCCAGCGAGACGTGCACCAACTATTTGTCCTCTTTTGAACTCTGATATATCACTCATATGTTGTGTGCATTGTGCTATTACGCTGCTAATTAAACCACCAACTGTCCACTGTCCAACCCCTGTGGTTCACTTTGGTTAAAAACGGGGTCACACAGGCCAGGAAGGGTGTGTCTTTGTCAATGCAGGTTCAGACACATTAGTTAAACGTGCCTGCACTAGAGTGCACCCGTGTGGTGAATTTCTGCATTACGTGCAGGAGATCAAAACGTTTAACATTTTTATATACACAGCTTTTATTACCACAAACATAAATAATGTGGTTGAAAAACATAAATAAAAATAAAAATGAACGAATTACTCAGATGCTAGGTATCAGAGATATATTTATATAACAGTATAAGTCTCATGGAAAATAAATACATTTTAAAATTAACGTAGCTAACTAAACTAACCATCTTAAAACACATGAGCGTTTACTGTGAATTAACCCAAATATAACGTAAAATAAACCCTAGCGGGGTCTACACAGAGCAATCATTAAAGTCTTGTCCCAAATGGCTCTATCCAGGACCTCGAGTGCACTACATTTATATTCTTGCCCTTATATAATAGTGCTGTACTATAGGGAACTTGGAGGCATTTGGGATTTGACCAACGACTCATAATGTAAGTATACTAGCTAACCAACGAAAATAAAACATTCACAAGTCTTTGAAGAAATACTCACGACAAACGCCGCCATAACCCAGTGTAACTGTAGAAACAACCACCAAATATCGCCGTTTACCGGCGTTTTCACAATTCTCGTCGGCAAAACATGTTTCAGACCAGCGGCTTTGTGTGGTTCGTCATAGACATTTGTGTACACATACACACGTCCTCCAGGATCACGTGGTATTGTAAAACCTCATCGCTCATTGGAGGAAACCAAAGTCGATGTTTGTTCCCAGCCAATCACCTCGTTTAGTAACGTCACACGGTGTGTGTGTGTGTGTGTGTGTGTGTGTGTGTGTGTTAGATTATACTAGTCGAATCTTGCAAAAAGACAGTGCAAAAGATTTATAGTCACCACAACATAGTCTAACACAACATGCTAGATCTTTAGTTTGGCATGTGTAATATGTTTATGTTTACTATTTTTATAATAGCACAATTTAATGAGGTATGTAAACAGAATCATCCTTTGAACGGTATAGAGTGGTCAGGAGCTTGACAAAATAAAACCTTTATGACCAGGAAATGACAGATAGTCTGACGGTTAAAAAATCAAATTTATTTCACCTTCATTTTTTTCTTTTTCTTTTTTACCCATAAGGTTAATCACGTGTTATCCATGTGAAAAACAGGGGGCACCCGGATTTGAACCGGGGACCTCTTGATCTGCAGTCAAATGCTCTACCACTGAGCTATACCCCCACACATACACACACGCGCTGTTTAGCACCTATATAAATCATCATATTAATACTACGCACGTGTCCAGTTGTTAAACACTGAAGATTTTACAATTTAGCTTTAGACCAGCTACAGTACCAGTAATGCACTTGTTTCTGTAGGAGATAAACTGGTCACTTTGTGCAATTATTTGACTAATTATATTTGTAATTAATATATCTGAGCATTCACGTATCGTCCTTATAATACAAAGCAACTTAAAAAAATAAGGTTGACGATTATATGGTTCTACATTCAGTCTTATTTTTAACGCTTTATAACAATATTCAATCGTTGCATATTTTACAGCTAAAAAAAGAAGACCGTGGAGATGCCGGGGATTGAACCCGGGGCCTCATACATGCAAAGCATGCGCTCTACCACTGAGCTACATCCCCTACGTGGAGCAAGCCGACATATAACCTTATTAAAGATAATACAATCCATATTTCACAGGCTTCACCCAGAAAATCTTATTCGTGTCCATAATTCGTTATCTGCTAAAATGGCTCTTTAAATGAGACAATCGGACTTTTACTCTCAGAAATTGAAGCTGCACTGCAGTCAGGCGCAAGAGGGAGTGAGAGAAAATCAAAGATTTACAGTATGTTGGTGGATTTCAATCCGATCGAGCATGAAATGCTCTGAAGACTTCATCCCGCAATCCACAGTAGCCAAACGATCCACTGCTAATGTTCCAGTGGCAAACAGCACAGTACAACCCAGAGGTCTTGTGGAGTCTGAGGGGACAGAGGTGCCCAGGGGGCACTAAGGGCACCTAGACAATACTGGGCTTAATGCTTTACGTTTAAATGTTATGGCTGGTCAGTGTATAATAATCAATAATAATTGTGGGGTTTGACAGGAATATTGATGTGAATATAATGTTGGGGGAATATTCAAAAAGTAATCAATTTGTTAATGTTATGAAACGTAATTCTACTGAGGCAGTCACTATGGCAGCACATCGAGTAATTACATATTCCATGTTGCAACTACTTAGACCAAGACCGGTCCTGAATATAAAAATGTGCATGCATATAAAACAAATACCATAAAACATTTTAAATATACAGGATCCCGTTACAGCCTGTAACCTTGTTAAACCTTGTAGAGAGAGAGAGAGAGAGAGATTGCTGTTCTTCTCCCCAAGGGATGCTTTAGGAAAACTCATTAGGAACTCCGCTTTAATTTATCCTAAAGGCGTTCTATCGAGTTGAGGTCAGGACAGTCAAGTCTTTCCACAGCTAACTTGCTCAACCATGTCTTTATGGACCTTGTGCACTGCTTCGGAGTCATGTTGGAACCGGAAGGGCCCAGACCCAAACTGTTGTCCAAAATGTCTTGGTATGTTGAAGCTTTGAGAGTTCCTTTCACTGGAAGTAAGGGTCAAAGCTCAATGACTGAAAAAAACAACCACACACCAGTTGAGTCCTGACCTCAACCTGATAGAACACTTTTGGGATGAATTAGACCGGAGACTATGGGTCAGGCCTTCTCATATCCAACATCAATAGGGTCTGACTTCACAAATGCATTTCTGAGAGAATGGTCAAAAATTCCCATAAATACACTCCTAAACCGTGTGGGAATCCTTCCCAGAAGAGTTGATGTTGTTATAGATGCAAAGGGTGGACCAAGATCATATTAAACCCTATGGATGAAGAATGGGATGTTTTATATGCATGCACTTTTGGCAACATAGTATATATATATAAAAGAAATAAGTATTTTCCACTCTGTTTTGTTTACTCCAATTTGTCTCCCTGCCTTCCAGTTTGTTTGGAGCCCCAGCCAAGTTTCAGC
>JAAGKR010003327.1:0-41120 GCA_011419295.1 Clarias macrocephalus | reverse complement strand
ATTCTATAAATAACAGGTTTGGCCAAATACCTTTGCACATATAGTGTATAATTACTTAGCCCTGCGAAATATATATGTACAATATATTATAATGAAAAAGAATTTTTTTTAAAAACTCGCAGCATTACTGCGTCCCATCTTTGTAGCAGATTCTGCTCCTTCTGGAATGTAACTGTAATGATTCTCTATTCCGTAGTACATTACACTATGTAACACAATTTTTGTTCCTGGCTTCTAAGTGTTATATTTCAATTGCTTATGTCTAAAGTATGTGAAAAAATTACTTCATTAAACACAAACTTTGCTTTCATGACAACAGCACGAAGAAAACTCATTTTTTTTGTGAAAATAAAAGTTTTTTTTTATTTTGGTCATTATGATCAGATAAAAACAAAAATTGCGCAAGGAATAGACAAACACAGTCGGAAACCACTCAACAAGGTTCAGAAATGCATAGATTTTCTAGATTTATGATTGTACTGTGAGTCACTTTCTCGAAGTAGCCCCTAAATGTAGTCCCCCATCATGTTTTCGTTATACTGTCCTTGGTAACGACGTTCAAAGTCCAATATATCTTGATGAGAGTAAGCGCCCATGTTCTCCTTGAATTTGTCGAGATGCGAATCAAGGATATGGACTTTCAGACACATTCTGCATCCCATTTTGGCGTAATTCTCTATGAGAGTCTGCACCAACTCCACGTAGTTTTCAGCTTTGTTATTACCTATAAAGCCATGAACAACTGCAACGAAACTGCTCCAAGCCGCTCTCTCCGTCCTGTTCAACAGCTTTGCGAAAGACTCACATTCTATGATCTTCTTGATCTGTGGTCCGACGAAGATACCAGCCCTGACCTTAGCCTCAGACAGCTTTGTGAAAATAATCTTGGAGGTATTTAAATGCTGCTGACTCCTTGTCAAGAGCAGTGACAAATTGCTTAATGAGGCCTAACTTAATATGCAGCGGTGGCATAAGCACTTTATGAGATTCTATCAGCGGCTCCCACTTCACATTGCTCTTCCCAACAGAAAACTTGGTCCGTTGTGGCCAGTCCTTTGCAAACAACCTCTTGATGCCATATCAAATAAATAACTTCTCTTCAACTACGAATCGTTATCCTTTCAGTCAGCAATAACACGAATTGGAATCTTGGTTCGAGACACCTGTGCTTTTATACTTGGATAGCTACTTTTGGAACGTTCGAGAACGTTCTAGAAAGTTCTGAGAGTTTCTCGAACGTTCTGGAAGTTTCTTGAACGTTCTAGAGTGTTCAGGAGAATTGTAGAAACATCTGGACAACTCTAGCAGTTCAGGAATATTCTAGGAGGAAGCTCGGCATTGAAAGCAAATCGAGAATTTTCTCGAAAAACACGCGATTTTCAAAATTTCACTGTCCCGGCCACAGAAGCAAAGTTTTTTTCTGGAATAACAGCGATTTCCTTTCTGTTCTAGACCTAACGGGTTAGGAAAACACACTTTCAACCCAGGAACAGAACAAAAGTGAAAATTTGTTACATAATGTTATTTTTCTAACATTCATGAATTCCATGCTCTAACCAAGCTTTTATTTTTTCAAGTTTATTTTCAGATCACCACCTTCCTGTGATCAGTAGCGCCCCTTTCCTGCGTTTAATTTGTCACTCTATTTCCTGACTTTATTAACACTATTTTTATTTCGCCCCTCTCTGAACATCCAAGCCTGGCCCAGACTGTCAATGGGCCATGCTTCTGGAACTCTGTCTTTAGTAGCTTGTAGTGCTTGTGTGTTTGGGTCCTCGCTTTGAGTGTTTACAGTAACTGGACTGTTACTAATACGGTTATCTGATATAATATTATTAGGTGGCTGCTATTATCAACTTTAAACAGCAATTTCTTCATTTAAGAAAGGTGTTGCTGTGAAAGGTACAGTGGGTTCCTTAGATTGCCCAGAGTCATATCAAATAAAATGCTTGGCATACTGTTCCACAGTGCATCGGGTTGAGACCACAAAGTGATGTTGCTGAGGATAAGGAACTAGATCAATTAAATACAGTTACAATTACCTAATTGTTGTTTGTTGTTATACTTAGAACAGTTTGACACCAAAACATGATAAATAGCATTTTTAGGATTTTACTTATTTTAGAGAATTATTATTTTCTTACGCAAGGTTGTCTATAACAAAATATTGAATTTAATCTTTCACATCAAGCAAAAACTGACGCATTTTTACAAACCAATCACATTGTTTCTTTCTGTCATTTGATCAGTCAGGTAATAATAATAATAATAATAATAATAAATAAATAAATAAATAAATAAATAGTAGCTATCACAACATAAGGAATATAAATCAGATTGCAATGTAAGACATGATGTAAAGAAGAAAATACTGTCAGGCAGTAATATCCCAAGAACTATTATCTACTACAAAGGGCCTCTGTAAATAAAAAATTAAGCATTTACTCAAGTAATATAATGTTAAAACAAATAAAATGTTCCTGCTGTTAAGTGTGTGTAATTTATTCATAAAAGTATTAAAGTAAATCATCTCAATCAGCTTCAAATCATATAGTTTCCAGGTATTACTACATTTTCCCTTGAGGATTATACAGTGATGTTTCAGTTGTAGTTTAATTCAATTATGCAAAAGAAACACTGGTACGACTTGTTTCAGAGGATAAAGCTGCCTTATAAATTAATTGTTTTTGCCATGGTAACATCTTTGTAACACAGTGCAATGATTTAGCGTGACAGCTGAGTCATTTTAAACACTTTAAAAATAGCTGTGTCCCTGTGTGACATTAATCTTTGTGTGCCTGATCACCTGGGTACAGTGTAGAACTGTTTTTCCACTGTTTTGATATTATACGATTTTCTTTTCCACCTAATGTCATTTGCATATAATTCACCTTTTTCATTTTTGAAAATAACTTTTCTTTAAATGTGAATCTTTTCATTTCTTCTCACGCTGCTAAAATAATATAGATTTTATTGGCATAGCCAAATAGACTTGTATGTCTAAATAATGCTCACTTCTACCTGTGATGCAATGCTGTAAGATTTGCTATTTTTGGAGTTTTATGGGCCTCGCCAAAGGCAAATGAGGGGTGTGGTGCATGTGTCATAATTTATGAATGACTGCGATGTATATACATCACTCCCTGGACGCCAGTGCCAAAACCCATATTCAGTCACAGGAGCACTTTCAACAAGGAAACACATCTGATTACTTTATATCATCTTAAACATTATTTAACCATTTTACACTATTTGGGATTCGATCGCATAACTGTTAGTCACACTAGCAAACGCCACCAAGTCACATATTTGTAATCGCGTTATGAGAAATCAAACATCTGCGAATTAATATTTTTATTGCCTTCTTTATCTATTTTCACATTCTTGTTTCTCTTTAAATAAGTTACACAGTCCAGCACAACACACTGAATATGAAAATAATCAGCATAACAGAAGTTAACAATTGCTAGATGTGACAATACATCAGCTAATCCAATAGGGAATAAGGTAATTGGTCTGTTATACTATTATTTTTTTGGCTCCAGGGGCCTGGAGACATTAGTTAGTAGTATGTCATTAGTTAGTACTATTAGTTAATATGTTATTTAGGCATTATCTATTCTGATTGTTCCAAGCAAAAGTTTGAAAGTTTTGAATCTTTTTCATTTGGGAGTAGTTGGGATGGGAGGGTATCAATAAGGTTTTAGAGTACCTGGTCAGATAGTGTCTTCTGCAAATGTCAACAATAAGAATGTAATTACAAAACTCCTTTCCCAATGAGTGACATTTTTACAACTAGGTTTATAACCAAGTGTTTTCAAGTACTTGTGATAAACTCAATATATGCTGCAAAATAAAAGAAAAAGTTATGATTTAGACAAAGTCATTGAAAGAAATAACAAAAGTTTGAAAAATGTTTTAGTTCTACAAAGAACTAATTTATCCTTTCATAGATTTAAAATATTTTATAAAAAACATTCTTCTACTTGTTTTTCAAGTAGTTCAGTGCTGATTTTTAGGGTAAGAAATATAATTAGCTAAGTGGCTGGACTTGCATCTTCAGCAGCTAATTTATTAAATGTGCTGTAGACCTTTGACCTTTAATAATAGGCATTTAACTGCTAAAGCAGTGCTCCTTATTTTATGCTCATAACCATAGTTTAACATGACTACTATCTGTAAAACATGAATAATATGCTCTAATGTTTTAATATTAGTTAACAAATATTTTCAAAAATATAGACATAATATAGACATTGCATAGACAATGTATTTACAATCCACCTACTGTACATACTAAAAGGGAAAGATGCAAAACTAAACATACTGTACACACAGTAATAAACCTGAGCTTACACTTGAACTGGAGACCAGGGAACAAGTAATCGATTTCTACTAAAATGTATTCATTCTTACTCAATGCTTGAAATCATAGGGGAAGTCAGGTAACTTTGACCATTTTCACAGCTTCTTGCAATAATATTTATCAAATATTTTGTAACAGTTAGGTTAGTTATTGAGAATATTAGTAATAATGATGTGTTAACCATGGTGATTTGTCATGAAACTTGACTCACGTAAAACATGGAATCTCTATTACTGCATATAAAATACTAAAAATCAAGCAGATGAAGTGCCTACACTAATACTGATAATAAAACTGAAATTTGTAAGATGGTAAGCAATTTCTGCTCTACAAGTAAGTCAACCAAAGTATAGCAAAATTGACCTGTCTGGACAAAATTATGCCAAACATATCTCCTGTATGAAAAATGGCAACAGTTACTATAAATTGATAATATAAAAATAAGCCTTAAACAGAATTTTTAGTAACTTAATAAATTATGTGCATAAACTACATACATAAATAAATAAATAAATAAATAGATTACCTCTGTAGCAGCAGTTTAAAAAAATGTCATAAAAAAATCTAAAAATCATGTTTTGACAGTTTATGATATAATGATTATACAATCACATAAATCTAAATGTATACACAATTCAACATCTTTTACAAGATGGCTGCAAGTAAATTACTATAGAGAGGCTGGCAATTTAAATTCTGCTGGCTGAAATTACCCCGTGGGAGAAATTACTTCCTCTAAATTTCCTCTGGATGAGATAAAATGAGCAGTTTAAAGTGATAAATGATAAGCTGTTTAAAATAATGGACACTTGATTGGGAGGTACACTTCACTGGCTTTGCACTATTTTGTTCAGGATCAGAACAAAGTAGTTTAAACACATTTTGATCAAACTGTTACACTTACTACACTTACTTTTCACTTGCTTACACTATTTTCTTGTCACTATACTTCAGGCACTCAACAAAAGGCATAAAAGCCTGTTTCTTTTGAAGGCCTTTGGTATGAATGAATTGGCATTCCCATCCAGTGATCCCAGTGTTCCAAGTATATGTTCCATGACACTTTAACACATGACACAAGTTATCAGGTTACTAAAAGTAAAAAAAAACTGAAAACATAAAACATAGATAGATAGCAAACTGAAGTAGACATTTAAAAAAATTGCTATAACACTAAGGACAACTTGCAAACAATCCTGGAAACAAACAATTACTGGAAATATCGTAGAACATAAATGGTGAAGGGCAGAGCAAAAGCGCACAGGAAAGTGCAATACCGCACAACAATATTCTGACACATGTCATTCATGAATGCACTTCTAAGAAAACCTTGAGAATCGACCGGCCTCTGTAAAGAACCATAATGTACTTTAGCTGATGATTCATCAGTACTTTGTATTCATGATTACCTAATGCCATTAACTGCATGCAGTCCAAATGTGACTGAAATGCATTAATTATATCATCTGAGTTAGCATCTGAGTTGTTTGATCAGGCACAACAATGTTAAAAATTTTCCATTAAGAACGCAAACGTGTTTGACTGAAACAGCCAGTATGAAGGTCTAAGCGCATTATTAAAAATAAAAAACATGCAAGGTTTTGTGGAGGTGAAAATGTATAAAACTTAAAAGGATGAGGATCTTTAATGAAAAATAACACATATAAAGGAATACAGTACTCACAATTAAATAATGTGTTAATTATTTTTATTTGCCGTGTTGAATATGATTTTATTGTCTGTTAACTAATTGGTGAGCTAGGCTGGTTGCTTTAATGAACTTCAATTCCCAATCCCCACCAATAAGACTTAATAAATGGAGCTGCAGGTTCCCTCCTCGCTGGTCCTGGAGTACTCCCTGTACTGTATATTTTAGCGCTTTACATGCTCTAAAACACCTAAAGGGGTTGTTAATTAGAAGATAATTTGAATCGTGTTGGAGCAGAAAACACACATAATGATGTGCTAGGATCCTGCTTTTTACTACATTAATAATTATGTGAATCTTTAGGTGAATGGCTTCACTTCAACAAAAAAAAAAAACATTACTTTTACAAATGTGAATATATGCACGATGATGGCTTAATGGATGTTGGTGGACGTTCAGATCATGCCTCAAGTCTGTGTGCATTGAGTTTGCATATTCTCACCTGCTCGGTGTGTTTGATGTTTCTGAATTGCCCATACTGTTGCATGTGTGCTTGTTAATGGTGATGGGTTGTTATCACCTCCAAGTTGTTCCCTGCCTTGTATAAGTTCTCTGGAACAGGGGTTTCTAAACCTTTGTAGCAAACCATCCCAAATAAACATAATATATTTTCTGCAACCTCAAACTTTGCCACCTTATTTACTCACTCACTCAACATTTATACCGCTTAATTCTGTATTCAGGGTCAAGGGGGTCCTGGAGCCTATCCCAGGAGGCACAAGGCGGGGTACACCCTGGACAGGCTGCCAATCCATCGCAGGGCACACACACATACACTCATTCACACACTACGGCCAATTTTTTGGGAACACCAATTAACCTAATCTTCATGTCTTTGGACTGTAGGAGGAAACCGGAGTACCCGGAAGAAACCCACCATGAGAACATGCAAACTCCATGCACACAGAGACGGGAATCGAACCTGGACGGGAATCAAACCCGGACCCTGGAGGTGCAGGGTGACAGTGCTAACCACTACACTACAGTGTTTCCCCTTATTCTATTCTATTCTATTCTATTCTATTTGTATTCTATTCTATTTGTATTTGTATTTTAATTGTCATTGTTGCAAAGCAATTTTACACAATCAAAAGAAAATTATGGAAATTGGCCTGCTTAGAAGAGCTACTGTAGCTCATTGTTTAAATATTAAACATATATGCTGGTTCCATATACAACTGTGTCAGAACATTGCATCACTATTTTGACTGACCTACTAAACACAGTATAAGGCAGGTGGTCATAATGTTATGGCTGATCTGTGTATAGATTTCACATGTAGAAATGAAGGAAGTTCGATGTGTTGAAGTGCTGCTAACGACTAGCATCACAAATGGATAATATCGCATTAATTAAGATACGAAAAACTATGAATTATTCAGTGAAATATGAGTGGGTTAGGTTGGTCCTTTGATATAAGAACGAGTTAGTTATGTGGCAGGGAAAAGACGTTTATTAAAGAATATTATACGGTTATGTTGTAGAATTTGTTGTATCTAAAGTTTTGGTTAAAGCCGCTCGCGTGCACTGCGCGTGACTCGGGATTAGCGAACAGGTGAACAAACGCGCCAATGCTGCCTCTGTCGGTCAGCGAGCATCAGTGTGAGAGAAGAGAGGAGAGGAAAGCGGAGAGCAGAATGACCACACGGACACGAACAATCACTGAGGACAGAGTCAGACCGGCATGAGTGCAGGAACAGGACGAGACGCCTGAAAGCGCGCTTATTTTGGTTAGTTTTGGTCAAATATGACTTGAAAATAGAAGAAACTTTCCTCTTCTTAGGACGAAGGCGAGTAAGAATAAACCGTAAGTTACGTCTTTTTGCACTTGTCTACAGCTCTACCTGTGAGCTTTCAGCTGTATCTAACTATAATTAGCTGTAGCATATTTAACACAGTATTTAAATTAGAGGATAAATGGGCTGGATAAAATATAAAACCTTCCTGTCGCATGTACAGGACCAGTTATTAATAGGTTACAATAATTGACAAGATTATAATGTGTTTATGTAAACTTTATTTTATTATAAAGTTTACAACAACAGCTTTCAATTCGAATGATTGATAGGTTTAATAATTTATTTTGTATTTTATTGTATTTTATTCATCATCGATAGTTAAAGATTTATTCCTTATTCATATGACTTGATGTTTTTGCAAATAAGACACAATATGTTTTTTTTTGTTTGTGTTTGGGTGACTGAGTGTAAAGTAAAAAAAAAACTTTATGCAGACGGATCAAAGTTAAAAATTTCGTTTAAAAATGTGCATGACCTGCGGCATTTGCAATTTATGCATAGTGTACAGTTCTATATGAATTCGACTTTACGTAAAAATAGTTTGTTGCCTTTAGTTTTGTGCAGACTTTACTATCATTTAAAAATGACATAAAATGATACAACTCTTTTCTGTAATGTTTACACTACGGGATAGTTACATTTACTGGATATAACATTAATACACTACTGTTCCCACAGATTAATATCTGATTACCAGTACCATTTGTGCAATTTCTTTCTTTTCCATTTCCATTCCAAGTGCAACATCTGTATATTATTATTTTTAGTGCAATATGTAACTTACTGTAACTTATTGTGTGCTATATTTAATTCTATTTTCTATTGATTTATTTTTATTATTATATCATTTTTTTCTGTAATTTTTATTTTTTCCCTAATATTTTTTCCTTATCTAATCTATTACTCCTTTCCCTTCTTCATGGTAAACAAATCAAAGCAACTGCAAAAAAGCAAATCCTCTATAGGATTAATAAAGTTATTTGAATCTTGAATCATTTGGTGTATCTGTGGGCGGCACAGTGACTTGCAAGGTGTCGCCTTGCACCTCCAAGGCCCGGGTTCGATTCCTGCCTTGTGTGCATGGAGTTTTCATGTTCTCCGCGTGCACAGTCCAAAGACATGATGCCCCATAAGCTCTTAATCTCTTTTAAAACAAATGAGCACAAATTGTTTTTATTTATTTATTTATTTATTTATTTGCATGCACAAAGGATGCACAAACAAACAAGAAAAGACCAGTTTGTAGTGATCTGGTTGATGGGGTAAAAAAAGATTTTAATATCTAAAAACTGAGCTCAAATGTTTTTTTTTTTTTTTTTTTTTTTGTGCACAAACAAAAAGTCATGGTTTTATTAAATGTCTGTTCATGTGGGTGCCAACCACAAAGGTTATTCAATTATGATAATTAGCATAGGAGATGCGTGGGATATGTTAGGGTCATGTTTCCAGGTGAAAGGCTATGTTGTGGTTATAATTGCAGTGCTTTATTGTCAGTATAAAATGCAAGGGTAAATATAATTAATACATGCATGTTACAGCTTTAATGTGTCTTTGAATGCATATTTTTTCCCTTTCATGTTTGGAGTAACCAGATTTTAAAATGCTATTACATGTAGTTGAGATACATGCAAAAAAAGAAATGATTAAAATGTTAAAATATCCCAAAACACACACACATACACACACAAAGAAGCAGTTCTGCAATTATGCAGCTTTCCAAGGCAGCGTTGGCCAGAAGGTGATGCTGATTAATTCTTCATAACAATAGTTCTGACAAAAATTCTGGGTGCAAAGCAAAAGCAAGGCATATATTAATAGGCTTATACTAATATTTTATTGTTTCTAAAGTTAGAGGTAATCCATAAAGAACTGTATGGCAGACACTACACATAATACTGTAGAAGCTTAATAATAAAGGACGCTTAAAGAACAGTTTTGCTTTTCAACAAATAAAATTCTTGTTTTGTTGAAGCTTCCTGAAAGGAAATGTGACAAGCTTTCTTTTATATTTGATCTCCTCCAAGAGACACAAAAATGAAGCATGACTATTTATAGCATCATACATGATACTGTACATACATCTTCTGTTGCGCTTGGAGTTGATGGGGTGAGGAGTGAAGTCACAGAAAGTAGCAGATGGAAAGAGCATAATTGGTTTTCTTTTATCAACTGGTGTTTTTCAGTGTTTCAAGTATTTTCACATGAAAACAGAAAAACTAAACAAAAATTCAGCACCCAGGTATTTGAAGGGAAAAAGTACATAATTGATGCAATTAGAATATGTTGCCGTAAGCTGAACATGGATGTAGACAAACACTCATTACCCATTCATTCACCACAAACCCTCCCTTTGCTACACAGCCAGACTTTTGCAGCAGTCACACAAAACACTACACCCCTCCTGATTCAAAACAAGTCCTTTTCAGGTACCTTTGTGATATGATTGATTGCCTCCCTCTCTGCGGCACCTTTGATGTCCAGCAGGTTGCAGGCATGACCGCTTCAGTGGTCATGCATGGAATGAGTGGGACTAAAAATCACTTCTATATATTTGGCTTTATTTTGCTCAGTGGCATCCTCCTTTTGTAGTTCCCAGCACACCCGCTGTTGATACCTGAATATTAAATCTTTCCCCATTCTGACCTTGATGATTGTTTGTCTCGCTAGACAGAAAGAATTGCAAAATTAGGCAGCAATAATAAAAATAGTACAGTAATAGTGAAAACAAGAAAATTCAGGTTTAAGTACTAAACCTTTCACCCATTAATCATTTCAATCCATATCATAGGTTTTCAAAAAGAAAAAAGTGTCGAACATCTTTAGGAATATCCATTTGCAAGCATCGTTGCTTGTATATGCACACTGTTACTGCATGTAAGTTATTTATTTTTGTGAATTTATGAGTCAGGTTTAAACTGTAACATTTAATAGCCTAGCCAATTTACACCAAGTTGTTCTATAACTGTGTAAAGTGTAATGCTTGAGTGCACACTGCCAATTCCAATTTAATGTAGAGACTCTCCATTCATGTGCAACTTATCTGCAATATGGAATTGGTTCGCTAATTGTCCAGAGGGACAAAATGGTCTGGATTTGATGACCTGAACAGATTTTATTTAATGGCAGGGTATTAGAATATACTGAATATATATGACCTTATATTATAATTGAGGAACAAATGAGCATTTGAATTTAAATAAGCAAGAGTATTAGATTGGACAATTAATGCAGTGATTACCAGGTTTCAGAGGTTTCAACAACTGTTTTGACGCTAACTGATGCAGTGGGTGGCTTCTCATTTCTTAAACAATTATGTCAAAAGACATATCCTGTGGTCATGGCAAAGATGTTACTCTGTCTCAGAAAAGTAAACTTATTGGCCCACATCAAGCAAAAAAAAAAAAAAAAGTTAAGAAGTTTGGTTAAGAACTTTTCAATGCTTTATTTAAACACAGAAGGATGGTGCTGAATTGTCAACTACGCAGAGAAAATGGGGGTGGGGAAAAATATATGAATGATCATAATCAGAGTTTCATGTGCAACTTGTATGTAATATGGAATTGGCTTGCTAATTGTCCAGAGGCACAAAACAAAACAAAAGTTGTTTCATCATAAAACATTCATAGTAGAATTCACAGCTATATTTAATAATGCAAAATAAATAAATAAATATATTTAAAACCATGCAATGTAAATGTAAATGTTGTGGTGGTGTAAAATGTTGAATGCATTCTGTAATCAAAGCTAAATGCATTCACTCACTCACTCTTCACATCTTCTATACCGCTTTATCCTGTATTCAGTGTCTCGGGGGGCCTGGAGTCTAGGGCATGAGGCAGGGTACATCGCAGGGCACACACACACATACACCCACTATGGGCAATTTGGGAACACCAATTAGCCTAATCTGCATGTCTTTAGACTATGGGAGGAAACCAGAGTATCCAGAGGAAACCTACCAATTATGGGGAGAACATGCAAACTCCATGCACACAGAGACGGGAGTCAATCCTGACCGGAAATTAACCCAGACCATGGAGGTACAAGGTTACAGTGCTAACCACTACATCACCGTGCCGCCTAAACTAAATGCAGTCCAACAAAATATTACACTGTGCTACTTTGGCCAGGAAGCGTATAAAGGTGAATAATTTTCTATATATACACACATTTTGTCATATGTTGTATTTATTCAAAATACATACCTTAATTGTCCAATGTTTTATCTATATAATGGGTTAGAGCAGTTAACTACAACTTGTTTTACTGTTGAGATGAGGAAATTAAAACAAAAATCAAAAGAGCTGTTTTTAATTTCTATTATGTTCTGTTGTGGTAACGAATACGTTCTCCAGTTTTTCAGACATTACTTGGTCACGCATCATCTATAATAGATATTCTTAGCTGCTTGCTCTCCATTCACCATATTTGGATCTGGATCAAAGCCCTGAGTCTGTGAGATCATAAATCAACAATGAACCTGACCTCAGATCTGTTGGACATGATGTTGAAGGCATCGAACCTCTCTCGGTGGCAATTCATCCAGCAATACTCCATCCCACCTCTGGTGGCTGTGCCCCGGCTCCCAGCTGCCCTGCTGCCTGTATTTGGTCTGCTCTATGTGATTATCTTCGGACTTGCTGTGGTTGGAAATGGGGCTGTGCTGGTTCTCCTGTGCCGTAAGAAAGCACTGCAGTCCCCAAGCACTTTCTTCATCTGCTCACTGGCACTCAGTGACCTTCTCATTGGAATTGTGTGTGTGCCTGCCTCATTGTTGCAGCACTTCTTTAACAACTGGCTAGCAGGTAAGCGTTCATCATAGATTGCACCTATCACTGGTAGCATAATATTAGTCATAACCTGCTGCAACATTCAGTCAAAAACAATAAAAAATTAAGATGTTGGCTTTTTATTTTCAACCCAAATTTTCTTCATATATGTGTTTCACACATTTATGTACTAGGGTAGTTATGTTCTGCATTTTCTTACAAAAAAAAGCAACAAAAAAAAGCAAGAACGATATAGTAGAAAGTAGAAAAAGATATGTGTTGGGTTAGAAGGTTAGGTTTACTCATAAGATGAGAGAAGGAAGTGCAGTCATAAAAAGTCTTAAGGGAATGGCATTTCAAAGTTGGGGGCTGTGCCATAAATGTCAGTCTGATTTTAGGTGACAGCAGTAGACCAGTATTGGTTGAACTGAAAGGTGATGTATTGCTTTGTAAGTGAGAAGTAGAATTTTATATTTGATTCTCTGCAATCAATAACTGTTACAGTACAGGTGAAATCTTTTTAATGGTTTTCCAGTAATATAAAATCCCTGTCATTTTGCGCCACAGTGTCTTGGTGATTAAAGTGGCAGGGTGGTTTAGTGGCCTTGCACCTCCAGGGTCCAGGTTCGATTCCCACCTCCAGTGAGTGTGCATGCAGTTTGCATGTTCTCTGCGTGCTTGGTGGGTGTGCTCCGGTCTCCACCCACAGTCTACAAACATGCTGCTCGGTGATCCTTAAGTCCTGGGATAAGCTCTAGGCCCTCTGCCACCCTGTATACAGAATAAAGCAGTATAGATCTTTAAGTGATTTTGCTCCACCAGCATATCTTCCTGCAACTGGTAGAGGCACTATGCAGCCAAAAGATGAGTAGAAAAAAAAAATCAAGTTAATGGACAGTCCTAAGAAACTGATGAGAGCTTATTCTGCTTTAGAGTAAAAGCTGACTTTTCCAGTTCTGGGGTTGAATCACAAATAGGCTATAATGGAACGCTAGTTAGCTATGTAGGGTGAAAGTTAGAATCTCTTCTTCCACACACCAAGTAGTGCTCGTGATCAAGGGTTAGAGATGCATTTGTGGTTCAGCCCCAGATTCTGATGTAGGAGCATTTACTAAGGACAAAAGTGTTGTTCAAGATAACATACCATTGTCAGATATGTATTTTTTCTAAAAGTGCTTCCGTTCCTGATACTGAATGTGGGTATTGGCAACAGACAGTTAGTGTAATTAAAGAGTTTTAGTTTTAGTTGGAGTGAGCTAATATAAGGTTCAAGCAAAAATGTAGTCTTTAGTCTTTATTAAAATGAGGAGTCATGTGGTCAAATAAGTCTACATGTAGTTAAAGCAGATATAGGCAGAGCCAGTATGCTTTGCCTGAATATAGGCAGTGCGTTCTCTAATGAACTGAGGGTGCAGCAGAATGTAACAATACTTTATTAAAACACATCATAATAATAAATGCTGGAAACCACTCTCACTCAGTCATCGTCTGTACCGCTTTATCCTGTATTCAGGGTCACGGGGGCCCGGAGCCTATTCCAGGAGACTTAGGGCACAAGGCGGGGTACACCCTGCACAGGGTGCCAATCCATCACAGGGCACACACACATACACACTGCGGGCAACTTGGGAATTGGGCAATATTTTCAATGAGGATCCAACGTGTAAGAACCAGAAATTGAGATTGAAAGGTTTGTGTTTTGTTTAGAGACCTGGTAATGTGATGATTAGTGAAACATTAAAGTTGTAGTATGTAGTTCTGAATGTTTGTAGAGTTTAAATACTGATGAGTATTTTGTTGATGTACTTAATTGCTAAAAATGATTTTTATAATTTAAAATAATGAGTTCCAGAAAATATATATATTTTTACTTCCCGCTCAATAATCACCTGCCAAAATAAATATGTTCATTTGTTTTCCGTATTTGTTAATTATAGACAGTAAGTTCCAGAAAATTGCACTTAAATAAAGTAATGTGTTTCATGATCGGAATTATAAAAAATAATGAGAAGGAGGTAAAAACAACAAAGCAAAAATTACGAGATCAAATTTAATACAAGTATTTCTTCAAATAATGTTAAAATAAAGCTTTATTTTGAGTCATCATGAGTATTATTGGTAAGTCCTGAGTGCTTCATAGTCATGTGTACATACAATTTACATGTACAGAATGTAGTCTAGGGAAGGTATAATTATTAGTGCTATATACTTTAGTAGACTCAAGCTCATCATCGCATCATTATGCCCTACCAAGCACTAGTAGCATTATGGTACGATTATCTGAGGTTTCTCTTCCATTATTTAAGGCTTGTATAAGCCCTGGTTTTCCTCTTTTACTTTTCAGTATTTTAGGAACCATTTAATTCTCTTTTAAGACCTTAAACATAGGCTAATTACTATAGATTATTCTTTCTTTGCTGTAGATATAATTTAAAAAGAAGAAGAAGAAAAAACTCAAGTAAAAGGGACCGACTGCATTCAAACTCAAACTGTATAACCGCACACTTGTGATAGGGTTTCTTTGATTGTGATTAAATGTTTTGTTGAATTGAGCTATTTTAGAAATAAAACCCTATTGTATGCATTGTTGCTGGAGCAGCATGGTAGTGTTGGTAACATGTGCCTGTATGAGATCTTTTTCTTATTTGGTCAAGGTTTTTAAAGCTATTCTAAATCAATTCAAAGTTTGCTTATGATAAAGTTCTCACATGTTTCTGATTGTGAATGATACTGAGCAGTTACGGTATCTTATCAAAAGAAAGGAAAGCCAACAGTCTCCACCTGCCACGTCAAACTATTGGTCGAAATGGTCGCATCTCTCAGTTTATAGTCTACAGTATTACCACTTATGAATGGTGTAAGACTTTATTTGAAGGGTGCCTACAGTATATAGTGTCTTTATGAAATGACTTAAAAAATAAATGACGAGCAAAATTTTTTTATACATTTTGATTTGAAAAACGAGCAAGTCTTGGTTTACGAGTGCCGAGTATCATGTTTCACGCATGCACCTCTTATTTTGACACCGAGCGTCACTCTTGTGCTGCAGAAATGTGTGTAATCGTCTCTCCTGCTGGGTCTTAGTGCTCGTCTCTTACTTGTATAATCAACATCTCCCGCTCTCTTTCAGCGTCTCTTATGACGCGTCTCTTATGTGCGCGCGCACAGAATTTGACACCGACACACACACACACACACACACACACACACACACACACACCCCCGACACACGCACAGACGCTCTCTCGCCTTTTCACCCCTTCCCCGGCTTACCAAACACACAGAAACTCTGCTCTGTCGCGATTCTTTTCAAAGGTAAGATGCTGGTTCATTTTTTTTTTTCGGCAGTGATTCCGTTAGTATGCGCTCATGCCAGGTCAGAGAGACTTCTTTTTTTCCTGTTAAAACGGTGTTTCCGCTGTGTTTATGTGTGTGTCTGTTTGTTGCAAAACTTTAAAAGTGATTCCTTGAGTATACTCTCATGCCAATCTCAGAGAGATTTCTTTTTTTCCCGTTAAAACGGTGTTTCCGTTGTGTGTGTGTGTGTTTGTTGTGAAACTTAAAAAGCGAAGTAGGGAGAGGAAGGAGGAGTATTACTGTGTAAAACGAAGCGAGGGAAGGGGCTAATTCCACACACACACACACACACACACACACACACACACACACACACACACACACACACACACACGGTGCCTGCGCGCACCAACAGAAACACTTATCTGTCAGGATTTATTTGTACTTTTTTTAAAGGATGTTAAAATAATGTTAAAATAAAGCTTTATTTTGAGTCATCATGAGTACTATTGGTAAGTCCTGAGTGCTTCATAGTCATGTGTACATACAATTTACATGTACAGAATGTAGTCTAGGGAAGGTATAATTATTAGTGCTATATACTTTAGTAGACTCAAGCTCATCATCGCATCATTATGCCCTACCAAGCACTAGTAGCATTATGGTACGATTATCTGAGGTTTCTCTTCCATTATTTAAGGCTTGTATAAGCCCTGGTTTTCCTCTTTTACTTTTCAGTATTTTACCATACATCTAACATCCCTCTAATCATTATCTCTGTGCCACATGTCCACCTCTAAGAGTCCTACCACTGAACAGGTGAAGAAATATAGTGTGCTGCAAATTATTTCTCAGAATATTGATGGCTTCTTTTGCTTCGAAATGATTTCGAACAGGACAGAAATGTTTCAAGCCAAACAAATCTCTTTACATCCATTATTGCACAGTCCATGAATATGTGGATGGTTAAATAATATTATTAATTTGCATCTACTTCTTTTAGTGTTAAATTTAGACCACACACGTGATTAAATGATTAAATGTTACACTGCTATCAAAATGTATATTAAGATTGAAAATGTCACAAGAATGACAACTACAGTATATGTCTCATAGGGTTTGAATCAATATGTATTTCTCCACTTAAATACATATTCATAAGCTTCCTGACTTCATTAGTCTCACTCTGTTGACTCTTCAGGTGACTTTCTGTGCAAGCTGGTCCCCTTTCTCCAAGTGACTGCTATAGCAACCAGCATCCTGACCATGACTTGTATCGCGGTGGAACGCTTCCAGGGAATCTTGTATCCACTTCATGTCCGTAACAGCTACATCGTTCACAGCTCCATCGGGATGCTCGGTGAGGATAAACATACCAGTAAACATTTTCTAGTGTAGTACTGTCCATACAATGATATTCCCAGTGTATGTTGGTGTGGTTAGAGCTACACTAAAATTTGGTACAAATTTGTTATAAATTAAGTTATGAATAGATTTTTCATTCATTGGAGGACCTGAAATCAGTCTTAGAAATGTGTCCGTCTGTATGTCTGTCCAGACAGATTTCACGCAAAACTGACTGAACAGAATTTCATAAAACATTGGCAGTACTTAGGTATTTGCCTGAAGTTAAACTTTGAAGTGAAGGTATGAGCAGTTATGTGGCAGATTATGTCACAGCATCATGCAAAACTAACTAGACAAAGTTTAATGAAACTTTTGCGGTACTTAGATACCTGCCTGACGTTTAACCTGCACCATAAGTAAAATCAAAATGATGAGTAAATATGTTATGAAGGGGGTGTTATGAATGTTATGAATCTTTATGAGGTGTATTTAATAATGTAATAATCTAAACAAACATGTTAATTAGAAAAGCCAAACTGAATATATTCAACATTTTAACTGGGATTACTAATATTTCCGCCATTGAAACAACAGAGCTGAAGTGGTGTAAGTGAATTTCAAAGCGCTGGAGTTGTTTTAAGACAAAACTTAATCTTTATCCAAACTGTTTTTAGATTTCTTATCTGTGATTCACTCTTCAATTAATGTACAGGGAGTGTATTTGGCTGATGACGAAATAAGTCCACCTTAACGTAAACAAGGCGTAAAGATATTCAACCTTACAAAATTGTATTTCTTTGTATTAATAAGTTAGGCAGAGATTTCTGCAGTACAGAAAGACAGGCAGACATGTACGTGGGCTTCAACCAGAAATAATAATATCACAGATTACATTAAAGCTGATCAGCTTATTTTAGCTTTAACCTTTTAACTATTTCTACAATATCTTTTCCCATCAACAACGGGTACTCTGTGTATGATGTTTCTTTTTATATATACAGAAGATTTAAGCTCCCCTGTTTTTAACAAAGTATTGCAGCCACCATGTGCTGTAACTAGCGCCTACTATCTGTGATGAGCCAGTGAAGCAGAGATATGTCCTGTGCAACTCACTTGCTGCTGCGAGTGATTTAACTGTATTCAAATGTTTTTTTGGTGAATGTTGAAGTCAAGAAAACACATTTACACTCTGCCATTTTACTACCATTGCAGTCAAGCCAGCAGTAAAGGATGTGTCTCTTAATGTCCGAGTTAAGTTCTGTAATTTTTTTATTATTAAATACCAACATATGATTGATACTAAATTGCATGCATAAATAACCACAAACACGTCTGCTGGCTGATTTATCAACTGAGACAAAACCATGGAAGATGGAGTTATAGTTTTCTTGCAAACCCACACAGAATTCACACTGGCATAACCCAAATAATTTTGGCAAAATATTTTGCCATTTGTGTTTATTTAGCAAATTTCTTAGTCAAAGAAAACTTGCGCAAAATATTTTCTATTAGTACTGAACATGTTTTTCTCAAAACTGAAAAGATCTCATTTTACTGTCAATTTTTTTTATATTTAACTCTAATATTTAATTCTAGCAATAACATATAGTGCCAAAAAGAATATAATGAGTTTATTATATTTAGCAAAATAAATCTATTACTATTGTATCATCAGATTATTATTATTATTATTATTATTATTATTATTATTATTATTATTATTATGCAAGCCATATGCTACTGTATATGATAAAATAACAGTAGAAATGTTACTACTTCAGCCACAAAATACCTATATATCTATAATATCTACAGTACATTATCTGTTAACAATATAATACTAGAATAAAGAAATTTGTGCCAATGCTTGATTAATTAGTTGCTGATGGACTGTAAAATGGAAAAGAATAGCAATAATTGTTGCATTGTAGGCCTTGTAAATAAAGCTTGTGTTATAATTTACTGCCTACACACCCTGACTAGGATAAAGCAGCGGTTGTGGTTAAATTAGAAAATCAAGTGAAACTTGTAACTTATAACCAAGCATCCTGCAAAAAAACCATCCTGTACATACTTGATTAATGATGAAACATAAATTCTTTAGCAACCCTATAAAAAAAATCTTGTAGATTGTGCATTATATTGTAACAGCACAAGATTATTGATGTTTGTGCAAACTTCTGTCTACTTTGATTAACCCGGCAATAAATAAAAACTCTGTGAACACTGGATTTATGTTGATCTTGTTTCTTTGGTTTGCCTTCCAGTGGCTGTGTGGTTGATTGCGCTGGCAGTCGCAGCTCCGATATGGTTTGTCCAAAAAGTAGAGGTATGTGCCCGATTAAAAAAAAAAAAGAAATAAAATCTGTCCATCTTTTTTATATACATGCATATTACTTCATTACGTCATTGTCAATTAGTTTCTTGCTGTATAAGAAGAACAAAAATAATTTAATGATACATTTGATTTGTTTATAACCATCATTTATAACTGTTTGAGCCACAAACTATTCAATTTTGTCATGTAGTTATGTGAGTAATATGTGGTCCTACAGCATCAATAAAAAGTGATACATTGTGCATTTGCTTTTAGGAAGAAGTAGGAGTAGATTCCCACATAGGTGGTTGCATGGTGAAACACAATCAAATGAATCTTGTGTGCTTTTTTATGGATTCAATTGGATTAGTTAATCTTTTCAAAGATTTTTTTTTTCTTTAAAAAAGCATGTTCAGCCTGAATGCGATCACCTGAATGGAACCTTTTAGCTTTATTCACTGTGAAGTAATTCAACTAAGTGTTACGTGATATTAAATTGGTAAGAACAAAAGTGTTTGACATTTAAAATCATGATAAATGTACTCACACAAATTAACGAGCAACGAAAAGTTGTTTAAAATCTTAATTATAAGATAAAACTAAGCCCTTTTAGATAAATATGTAGTCATGTTTAAGTAATATTCTTCAAACAGCCAGGCTTATGAAGAAAGATTTTGCAACACATATATGTAAAATATGCAACATGGAAGACGTTTTCTACCCTTAACACTTCACTCTGGTCACGTCAGGGAATATGAGAATTGTATTGTGTTTATGAACTATCCAAAATAAAAAGTATAGTGAACTTCTGCCTTGAAACCTGAGCTGTTTACCTTACAGGTGAAATACGACTTCCTGTTTGATGTTCATCACACCAGTTGCCTGGAAGTATGGCCAAATCAGCAGTGGAGGAGGAGGTACACCGTATGTCTATCAGTGATGGTCTTTTTGGTCCCAATGTTGACCATGGCCATCCTGTATGGGACGATCATGAGGGAATTGTGGGGCAAGCACCGCATCCACGAGGCCGTGTTCCAAACACTGCCAGGGTCTGAGATCAACAAGATCACCAGGTCAGAGCAAAGACATTCGGGTGAATATGTGACAAGTACATGGGCTTTCAAATGAGCAAAGTCAATGCTTAGAATGAAAAATAAAGCAAATGTTATAAAGAGGACTCACTGAGGAGAAGAGTGGCATTGTCTGTACAAGGGATCTGGATGAAATCCCTAATACATAAGCCAAAGAAATGGTTTGTTCCTATGTAGTTTTTACAAGTCAGTACAAAATTGTTTGGAAAGTCTTTTGGACATCAGAGGTCATTTTAAAACAACTGATTCATTTCAGCTTTAATTCACCATATCTGAACATCTGAGTGGATCATTACTTACATAACACACCAACGTGACTATCGTTTTTAAACAAAGATATAGATGTAACACCTCATAGAAGCTTCTGAGTACCTGATTATCAAAACTAGGAGTTAATCAGGGGTGACTATAAAAAGGCCCACCATCAGAAAAAGCTGAGAAAAAGCTAAGACTTCAGAAAAAATCCACAAGTTTGGATCCTCCATGGAAAAAGTGACTGATGAAAAATTGACTGATGGTGGGATGAAAAGAATCAGAAGTATTGATAGATGAGAAAACAACTTTTTTTGGCATTTATTTTGTAGAACGCCATCGTAATTGTGAAGCATGGGGGCGGTAGCATCATGCTGTGTGGTTATTTTAAATCATGGGGAACAAGAATTATGCTAAACTGCTGAACAGTAAAAGAAATGCTGAACAATACCTCAGGAATTCACTCTGAAATGTAAAGCCCCTTTCATACATACAGGAGTCGGATAAGAAATTTTGTTACCAGTGATTTTGGCAAGAAAATGGTCATTCGGTGACCTAGAAAAGATGTTACATCATGTACATATGGATTTCAGGAGAGCTTTTACAAGAGCAAGGAGTTCTTGGCATGTGAACGGTGAGTGTACAGTGAGAAAGATGAATGTCCGCCTATCTCGTGATTAGATGAGCACTCATATGGGAGCGAGTAGAGTCACAGAGTGCGCAGCGAGAGGTCTGTGACTACGAGGAGAGCTTGGCGAATGTCACAAGTAAGGCACAGGAGAATAATGCTAGCGCTGCATGAGTTCCATGTTTTGCCAGTGATTCTACTTGATCTTGCCAACTTTCCTGGATATCACAGATCACTCACTAACGCGCCCCTTGTTCAACTCAATTTTGCCAGAACTCCCACTAAGTAGAAAACTTGTTCTGGCTGAACTTATTGTTCTTCTTTATTACTCCTTGACCTCCTCAGGCACTCCTCAATCTCGCTATCACTATGGCTTTAGGGAGTGCCCAGGAGTGAGTGCCAGGAGAATGCTATGAGATAAATATAAAGTTTTTATTTTCCTACAAGTCTACAAAAGTTTTCTATATTTGTATAATTTTCCCTTATTTTATATTTTATTTCTTTATTTGAATACTCTATTTTCATTTTTAAACTTGAGGTCACTGGAGGTCGTATAAGCATTCCACTGCATATCATATTATGTATGGCTGTGACAAATAAAATTTAAATGTGAAAAAATTGGCACGTATCTATTTACTGAGAATGGCGAGATTGAAGAGAGGCTTGGGGAGTTTGAAAAGAGCTCTATCAGAGCCAATTCCAGGTTACAACTATAGTTTTTAGATGATAACAAGCATTTACCTCGAATGATGTAATAAATTGGCTTGACAACAAAGTAAAATAATTAGACTGACCATCACTTCCGTATTAGACTGACCTAAATCTCATGGAAAAATCTCAATTGAAGAAGTGTTTCTGATCAGGGACCCCCAAAAAACCAGGGCCCGTATTTACTAATTATCTCAGAATCACTCATAGGAATCAGGCTCAAAGTTCATTTAGGACAAAAAATTCTCGGAGTAGGACATAAAGTTTTTTATGGAGCTCCCTACTCTTTTTTTTTCAGCGAGAAGTACAGAAAGACTGCGCAAAGGAAAGGGTGTGACGTCACTTTTTACGGCACTGAGAGCCATAAAGTAGGCTGCACATTCTAGTGGGTGTTGTAGTTTTAAATGGTGGAAAAGCAAAATAGTGAAATCAGTGGCAGTTGTGTGAAAGCTTCATGCACACAGACATAACTTATGAATGCGTGACTCCCTGCATGCCGTTATCCTAATCAGACTGCTCCAATCACAGCTGTTTAAAGCCCCTGTAATAGAACTGTGTAGGACTGTCTGATTTTGAAAAAGAAATCTTGCAAAGAAGGTAGTAAATGTAAAGAAATAATGAAAGCAAAATTCTGCGCTACCCTCACTTCTAAACATGAAAAGTGAACGGAGACAATTTGTGATTTTCTATTTTAAGAATCTTGATAAATAGCTCATACTCGTGAAACTAAGACCAAAATGGCATAATTCTGAGAATCTTTGGCAGATAGAAACGGTTTCCTACTCTTCAAATCTTTATATGCAGAAAATCTGATATAGTCAATTAAAGTTTAGATAAACCTGTCTCAGCTATAATAGAGACAGAGTACATCTTTAGCCTAGGTGTATGTACGGTATGTTTCTTTTGCCTCAGCCATAGAAATCAGAAACTAGAATTTTTTTTTGGAGAAAACAGAATTGCTGAAAGGAAATATAAAACTAGCTGCACCCACAGCAGCAGGCACACTCTGTGCTTGAACAGGAAAGACAAAGATGAAAACATGGAACAGCTGGAACCAGTTAAAAGGGACAGTCGGGGGTGGTGGGTTACCAAGGAAAGGAATAAACAAGGATAAATAAAGATTAAATAAGTGGACAGTAAGTTGGGTTTAAAATTGAATCGTAGACTAAGGAACAGCATATGAATCAAAACTATTTAAAATATTGGAATAAAACTGTTTTATATTGTTTCGATTCATATTTTGCTCATAATATGATTAAGCAGTAACAGCCCAAGCAAAAAGATCTAGTCTCAAAATGAAAAGGTAGCAACTGTAGCAAGGTGCCAGTACTGTAGCAGCTGGTATTGGGTGCGATGCCTTCAACACTCTGCCCTTGCCCTCGTACCTACGACTGCATCACACACATGCTGATATTCATCACAACGGCACTGCCTCTCATGTGATTTTTGTTTAAGTAACCACTTTAATGGTTATGGTGATTCTGGAGCCTATCCTGGGAACACTGGGCATGAGGAGGAAATACACCCTGAATGAGATGCCAGTCTATCACAGGTCACCGTGCACATAAGTAAAAGTAGCCATCAGGGGAACAATGCTCACATAAGTATTATTACCATATTTTTCCCAGTTCAGAGTGATCTGGAGACCGTGGTTACTATACATTCTAAAACTTATTATATAATTAGCATACATAAGAGCACTTCCATTCTGAGAACATGACTAAATGTTTGTTGCCAGACTGATATGATAAATAATGACAGAAATTATATATACTGTACATTGGGGTCCAAAAGATACACATTGACAATCTAGTTTTTTATATGTGATATATAGTATTAATAGTTCTTTTGCATTTTATGCTGAAAGAAATTCTTGTAATTAAGGAATATTGCTGCGTTAAAGGAGTGTCCTTGTTCTGCAACAATGTTTAGGTACGTTATAGGGGTTAAAGTAACATCTGGGTGAATTCCAGGACCCAAGGGCATTGCTATGAGCTTCACACTGCATCCTGGTGTCATCATTTCCCACCTTCTTTTATTGCTCCATGATTGTTTTGATGTCTATTTTAAGCACTTTCAGCAGTAGTTATGGGTCATCATGGGTAGTCTGACTGGTCTGCGGCTATGCACAGTCTGTTCTGACACCTTTCTATCAAAGCCAGAATTCACTTTTTCAACAATTTGAACTACAGTAGTCTTTCTGGGGACTGAAACAGATCCCATAGATGGACTAACCTTTGCTCCACACGTACATCAATGAGCCTTGGATGCCCATGACCCTGTTTGCCGGTTCACTAGTTGTCCTTCCTCAGACCACTTTTGGCAGGTTCTGACCTCTTCAGACCCAGAACACCCCCAAAGATCTGTTGATTCGACCCAGTCGTCTGGCCTCTTGCAACAGTTTGGTTCATGTCAAAGTCGGTCCAAGTATTACTCTTTGCTTCCAACACATCAACTTTAAGAACTGTTCAAATGGTGAATCAGGGTATATGTCTACTTCCTGCTCAGTGTTACCAGCAAGTGTTACCACCTCACAGCTTTATAGTCCCTAGTTTGAGCCCAAGCTTGCATTACTGTTTCTCGGTTACCTCCTAATGTCCAGAAACATGCCAGTATGTAAATTGTCAGTAGAAGGTAAAGATAGAGAGAGAGAGAGAGAGAGAGAGAGAGAGATGAACTATCTTGCTCTTTCCAGGAGGAAGAGGAGGGCAGTGAAGATGATGGCCACAGTGGTGCTTCTCTTCGGTGTTTGCTGGGCTCCATTTCACCTAGTTTCACTGCTACTGGACTATGGTACTGTAAGACACTCATCCTAATATCATCGTATTAGTGTCATACCTCGTATTATAACATTCATTATCTGACACCTGATCAGATTCTCCCTTCCATTTGGTTTCTGTGATGATTCCTAAAAGCATTCATGACCTTAATATAATAAAGTTATTTTTATGGTGTTTTCTTTATCTCGGGTGTGGCTACTCTATATGCTAGGTCATCCTTTATGAATTGGTATATAGAACCGTATAAGAGACATTTATTATATAATTTTTTTTTACTTCATAATATAAAAGTCGCACTGAATAATTATCCTACAGAGACCAAGTTCATCTGGTTATCCTTGTCGTTAGCCAAAATCCCAGCGTTTGAGGTTGAGCTAATAGATTCAAGGCTGTTAAGTCCAAAATGTCAAAATTCAGTTAGCAAGCTAACTTCAATTCATGTCCTATTTATTTCCAGGTTGCACCATTACAAAATGTGGAAAAGGTAAATGTGGGGTTATACGTCGGCTATGCATTTCATATGACAGTAAAGAGAAATTCAACATTTTAGAAAGTCTAGAAGTAGTTATAACTACAGTGGAAGCTTGGATTACGAACATAATTCGTTCCCGCAAGCTGGCTCGTATTTCAAAACACTCATAAGCTAAATCGTATTTTCCCATAAGAAATAATGGAAACTCAAATCATTCGTTCCACAGCCCCAAAAAATAAAGACATAAAAATAATTAATACAAAATATAAAGTAAAAATAAAACAAATTAACGGGCACTTTGCCTTCAAAAAAAAAGTAAAAATAAATCCTGACAGATAAGTGTTTCCGTTTGTGCACGCAGACATTGTGTGTGTCTGTGTGTGTGTCAAGTTAAAGTAAGAGGAAAGGAGGGCTGACACAGCGAGAGAGAAAATGAGACTTTCTTTTGCTTTATATGTGCTCACACACGTGTTTAATAAACAGTGCACGTGCGCTGTACACACATGAATACAAACACAAAATAAAATATGTTTTATGCGCTCACATGTGGTCACAGTGTTATAGTAAACAGTACACACGTGCACGGATGTTGATTATATGAGTGAGAGATGCACTTTAGGACGATTACTCACAATTCTGCAGCGCAAGAGAGAGAAAAACCGTTGGCTCAGTTGTGCTCATGAGATACCCGGCGTCGAAAACAGGAATCGCATGCGTGATACACGTAAACCAAGACTTGTTCGTTTTTCAAGTCAAAATTTATAAAAAATCTTTGCTCGTCTTGCGAAACACCCACAAAACCGCGTTACTCGCAATCCGAGGTTCCACTGTACTATGAAGTCACAAGAGCATTCTGACCTTTGACAAAGAATGCCATCATTTTATTTGAACAAAACCAAAAATTTAATCTGTGCAATTTAGGTCCCTGCTGTCTTGTTTAATGGAGAACTAAAACCTAGCCAGCTACCGTTCTGAAAAATATGAATGCTCAGAACAGATTTTTTTCCTATGAAGTGCTTTCAATAAATCATAAACCAGAGACGATGCTCAACCGGACAAATGGTGATCAACTAGCTACTGATGAAAACAGTTTTCTTAGAAATGTCTGGAAGCGTTTGTGATTGCTTGCTTGTCATTTTCGCATCCAGTATGAGCAGAAGTCTGCGCAATCAGCTGTAAGCCTTGTAATGCATTCGTCTTCACATGCTCGCTCATCACACTTCATTCTCTTTGATAGCACTTCTCTTAAACTTGACTGTTTGAGTTGTTTCTCTCGTTCACTCACACTCATAGGCATGCACACGTCACTATCGTCTCAGTAACATCCAGGTCACAAAAACCTACCCACATGTGAACATATTTCCTATGTCTTCTGTCTCCTCTGAATCAACAACTTCGTAGGCCCCATTTTATCAAATTCCCTGCACACACACATGCTGTTTTCTTTTATTCTTAGTAAAGCCATTTATTAATATACAGTACATATTTTGACTTAAACACTCAACCCAACTGCATGGGAAGTCACTGGCCACTTCATTAGGTACACCTAAAGGGTTGGACCCCCTAATTCTTTATGGCATAGATTCAACAAGGTGCTGGAAACATTCTTTATAATATGTTGAATTAAAATCTACTGAGGCCATCTCAGTACAGTGAACTTATTGCTCATGTTAAGTTTCAAATAATCTTAGCTTTGTGACATGACACGTTATTCTGTAGTCACAAGGAGATATCATGGTGAGCAACAATACTCAGGTCTGCTGTGGCATTTAAATGATGCCTAGTTGGTACCAGGAAAATATCCCTCATCACACCATGACCAGCCTGAATTATTGATAAAAAGGCAGGATGGATTGATGCTACCATCCAAGTGTTGCAGCTGAAATTGAGACTCATCAGACCAGGCAATGTTTTTCCAATCTTCTGTTGTCCAATTTTAGTGAGCCCATGTGAATTGTATCCTCAGTTTCCTGTCCTTAGCTGACAGGAGTAGCACTCGGTGTATTCTTCTGCTGCTTCAAGGTTCAACATGATGTGCGTTCAGAGATGCTCATCAGCATACCTTAGTTGTAATGAGATGTTATCAGAGAACTCCAACTCACTGGATATGTTCTCTTTTTCAGACCATCCTCTAAAAACCATAGAGATGGTTGGCATGAACATCTGAGTAGATCAGCAGTTTCACAAATACCCAAACCAGCCCATCTGAACTGATCTCTGTTTCAGATGAACAAACGCTAACATATGGGACACTGTGACTGCAAACAGTTAAAACCATGTCTATGTTTAATAGTGAAAGTAAGAGCATGTCCATATGCACACCATGTGAAGACAACCACTTGCTAATGAGACTTAAAAACAGAAAGAAGACTTCAGATTGCTAGGGAGAATAAAGACATAATACAGATCTGCAGCTTTTAATGTAATAATCACACAAAAATAATACATTTCCCACAAACGTTTGCTGAATTACTAATTCATAATTTTGACTAAATACCCTGTATTAGTGCTCAAGATTGGCTTCAGGAAGGGCATCCGGTGTAAAAAACTGTGCCAAGTTGTACGTGCGGATCGGACAGCCCGCTATGGTCACCCCTTAATGGTAGCAGCCGAAAGAACAACAACAACAACTTGTATTTAGACTTTGAATATTATCGTGACTCTCATTGTTTTGACTTTGTGATTATTTTTGATTGATTACGTCGCTGTTTTGACTCACTAAGCCTTTATTTTGACTTATTCAATCATCAATTTGACTTGCCAATTTTAAATTACCAAGTTGTTTATTCATGGAGATTATATTTCAAATTTACTACCAAAAGTAGGTACCCAAAGAAGGGACTCAAAATATTGTTATACATGTCAATAGCGTCTTGTATTTTTCTTTTACCATGAATATTCTGTTTTGTTCAAAATCGGACCGAATACAAAAATAAATAAAATGAATCTTATTTGAAAATATAGTGCGCAAATAAAAGCTTTAGGCTTTGTCTATTACATTTTGACATTAATCCCAAAGCATAACATTAACATGGACATGACAGTTTCTCATCTGTGTAACAATGTTTTAAACTGTAAAAAGAATGTAAAGTCAATGAAACGTCAACAAGTTGAAGTGATCGATGAAATACGGAGCTAAAAGCAGAATGAAAATAATCTGAACATCTGTGAGTGTTTATAGCTTAAAGGCTGCATGAAAGGCTCATATCACCTGTAGAGCCCCAAAGAGAGGTTTTAAATTCACTGTATATCAGGAGAGCTGGCAGAATGGAGTATCACAGCTTAACCTTTCCTCACTTTAAAAGAAAAAATACACAAAAATAAGATTTTATCTGTCGTATCCACATCAACATTTCAACACTAAAGCCCTTTGTGTCTGAGGTGAGGTCTTGAATCCTTTTTGTTTGGGGCTAAATGTCTTAAAAGTGGGAGAAAGAACAACAGCACCACCAGCAATCATTTTCACTAGGGATTCCTTTCTAGCTCAGACTATAGGTTTATACGGTTTATTGTTGACAGAAGTGTCCTGTAACTACATATTACATTTGTGAAACACGCTTTAGATGTGGTGTTCGCTGGAGCAAATTCTAATTGAACTGCAGGTTTCTAAGGCAAACGTAACATGACACCTATTATGAAAGACGTAAACAATTATAAACCACGAATGCATCTATCTTACTTGAAGTGGGTCTGTGTGTATGGTAAGGATGTAACCAAAAATGTGTATTTGTCATTTTTGGAATAAACAGATGATTTAATACAAGTAGGTACAAAAAGGTACTAATAATACCGATACCAAGGGCTTTATCATGTGACAGCTGTCATTCATTCATCATTAGTAACTGCCTGTTTAGGCTACTAGTTTGTTTATATTTGAAGAAATACTTAATACACAATAAATGAATTTGAAAATTAAATTGGCCCGGGGGGAAACAAGGTTAAATAACTGTGCGACTGTAATTTAAACCAATTATGAACTGAAGTTTATAGCTGAGGTTCTGTCAGAACATAAATCATACACCATGCTTATACAGCACCTCTGATACCACTGGCTTCCCAGGGTTTTTCAATGTCCCCCCCAGATTTTCTCCCTAATTTAGTCGTTTCCAATTCCTCCCCGTCACTAGGGGGCTCCCACATTAAGGCTACTACTACCACTCAGGGAGGGCCGAAGACGGTTTCCTCCGAACCATTTGACACCAGCTGACCGCCTCTTTTCGAACTGCTCGCTCATGCACCATTGGGGGTGGCGTAACACACTCGGAGGACAGCGCTATCTGCTCCTTCCGCTTGCGTGAACTCACAGACGCCCCTGATTGGCTGTAGAGTCGTGATTAATGTGAGAGCACTAAGTCCCTCTCATCCCTCCCCTCTGAGAGAGCTCGGCCAATCAGCTCTCTCTAGACCTCCGGCTGCGAGAGATTACAGCACCACCCAGGAATCGAACTGTGATAGGGCGAGCACTTTACCACTGCACCACTCGGAGGCCAAGGAGTAGATTTAGAGCTTTACATAAAAATGGAGATGTGGCATCGCCATTACACCCCATTACCTAAAATGAAACCTACAATACTGTGCAAAAATCATTGAGCTGTCTGTTATTAAATTCAATTAAATAATGCAGATTAAATGGAAACAAATCAGTTACTGCGAAAGCCTGCAAGGTGCCTAAAGATACGATAAAAAATTGGTTGTGTATGTAACAACCTCAGCAGCAGCAGCCTCATTTCCCCTCTCGTCTGTTGCCACCACTCAGCATTCAGCATCACCAGTATACTAATCACTGACCCGATCATCTGTCATCATCTGCACCTGTTTCTCTGCCTGGTTCATGTCTCAAGTTAGATGTTTTTTTCATGCTTAAACGTTTCATAGGTCACTGTATGACTTAACAAACAAAAAACATACCTCAGTAAAAAGAACGGGGGAACTGTAAAAACATTAAACTTTAATAAAAAATGTAATTGAATTATTGATTGCGATATTGGTAGGTATTTGAAATTGGATGCATGTTATGATAAATGTTATGTTATGATTAGACCTACCATATGAAGTGTAGTATTATATAGTATAATGCTGAGATGGAGCCACATTCATATTCAGTGACAGAAATTAAATAAACAGAATCTAAACAATCCTATCATCCCAAGTAAATACCAAAATATGAAAATTGAAAAATGCCAGTTTAACCGTTACTTTTTAATCCTACAAATGAACTGTTTGTTTTCTTTTCAACTGTAAACCTTCAGAAAAGTTGAACCTGGATCTGGACTCCGAGTTTCTCTTGCTGAGCTTGGTACAGATCCTAGGCTTCGGCAACTCCGTGTGCAACCCAGTGGTCTACGCTGCCCTCAACACCAACTTCAAAAGGGATTTGCTCTCCCTGCTCACACAGAGGCGGATCCTCTGCTTCCAGAGAAGGCAGACCCGAGTTGCCGTCTCCGTTACGGACCCGAGGACCACAGCGGAGAGGATGGAGAGGAGAGTTGCTGTCCAGCCATGGAGCAAAGTGGCCTGGGGAACAGAAAACGGTGTGACACCAGTAGCAAACGCAGCAAGGTCTAAATCCTTCAAACCCGTCACCTTGCTCGGAGCCATTTGGCCCAGTAACAGCTCAGGCACCGTCATTCTGAACGTCGTAGATCCTCTGCCTGTGGACGCTACCTACAGATCAGATCAGAATGCTACAGCAGGAATTGCAAGTGGATGAATCTCCAGAGCAGAAGTCACCGCAAGAACAGTACTACCAATAATAAACATCAAGATGTCATTCTACTAATGTACATTTTTTGTGACAGGCCAGAATGAAAAAAAAAAAAAAAAACTAATGTCTGATGGTTTGCCCAAAACCAAACATACAAAAAGTTTTTTTTTTATTTGGCAGAATTATACTGTTTTACGACTTATGTAGCAGGACATAACATATCAGTACTTTATTTAGCAATGAATCAAGCTGTGATCAGTTTTGCCACGGATAAAATGTCACTATCCTGAGGTGCGAATTGGTGACATTATATCTATGCGCATGTTTTCTTCCTGTCACAACCTGTGATAAAGCCTCATAAACAGCACTCCTAACCTGAGTGAGCCGACTACTGCTTAGATTTCCTACAGTGACGTTTAACATTAGTGGAAATCCATATACCCCATTTGTTTATGAATCAAGGGATATCTTGTCATGCACATGATATTCTGATTTATGGGTTTTCAGATCCAGTTGCCCCAACGTTCAGGAGTATGAGTTCAAGAAACACACATTTAGCATGAATGTCCTTATTATAGTACTGTTTATCAAACCACTGCATTTTCAAATGAAGACACTGCGAGCCACATTTGACCTCTAATTCCATATGCAAAGAGAAAGGAGACCGTGTTCACTTTCTCTAGATTTGAGTGCAAAGTTAAAGAGTCTATGCAGCAATGGTATTAAATCATTTCTCTTCAGCAGCAGCAGCTTTATCCTCGTCTGGGTTTGGGGTGGATCCAGGGCCTACCCCAGGAGGGACAAGCACATCATGGTTAAATGCTGTGAAAGGGATCCCAGTTTATCACAATATACAGTACTGTGCAAAAATCTAGAGACACCTCTGAAAAAACAGTCCAACTTATGGCATGAACCAGAAAGAAACAGGTGCAGATGATAACAGATCAGGCCGGTGGTTAGAACACTGGTGATGCTGAATGTTGGGTGGTTGGAACAGACGAGAGGTGAAATGAGGCTGCTGTTAGAAATAAGGTTAAACAGTTTTTCAATTGTATCTTTAGGTACTTTGGAGCTTGTTGCAGTCATTTCATCATCATAATTTGATTACATTTAATCTGGGGGTGGCTCAAGACTTTTTCACAGTACTGCATGGGTATATGTTCATATACCAAGGGGCAATCTGGAGTACACCAAGCAGCGGAGGAAGAAGGCCAGACGAAAAAATTGTAGGAAACCTACAAGGACACAGGAAGCTACCCGCCTTTATGATCGGACCCATGAATCTGCTGTGCTGCTGTGCCTTATGCAACGATTTATAGTTTAGGAATTGCTGAAGAAATGTTCCCAAACATGGCTTGATCAAGACTGTTTACTGTCCTTCACACGTCAGACAAAGACAAAACAATTGTTTGTATTTATCAATGTTCCTATTATATTACAGTCACCTTGTTTTTTTTTTTGTTTTTTTTTTAAATCTGTGTTGCTTTTATGGCGAAAGAAGCTGTCCTTTGTGTGAAGTAACTGTGCAAACCTAATTAAAGTGAACTTTAAATTGCATTTGTAATGAAAGCTGTATTGTAGAAATATCCGTTTGGCTTTCACAATGCTGTTAGGATGCAACACTGCCTGCCACGATAGCACTGAAAGATTTAAGATCCAAACAGGAAATGCATATGGTTATAATAAGACGTTAAATGAAGCAAATGTTTTGTCCAAAGGTCAAAATAGCATACATGGTTAAGAACTAATACTGTTAATAAATAGCGAATCAAAAACAGCTGTTCCCCCACTGAGCAGTAAGAAAAGAGGGTACATTATTTGCAGCTGTTTGGCTTTCATTTCGAGGGAGCCGTGTCTTTAAAGCGCTAGTTAACGGCACACTGGTTATTAGATTTCTTCACTTTCATCTCCACTACTCCTCGCTCCTGCTCCTCTACAGATTGTAAAAAGTGCTCAAAAATGAGGCGGTTTCTCTAGAAATAATTCCAAGCATGATGTTTCTGCCTGTAGTACTCTAGATCCTGCAACAATCCATGAACAGTGTGTTCTGATCTGGTTACTGAACATCTGCGTCGTAAATCACGTTGGTCCCTTGGCCCCTAATCACCTTATCCTAAAGAGGTTTGAACTTGATGAAGACCTTCCTGGTGTGCAGTCCTCAAGAAGCTGGTGTTGCTTTTTCCTGTGATAACTGCCATTCGTGATCTTCAGGTTCCTCTCTGTTTGCCTTCTATCACGTTGCTTAGAGAGATCAATGACGTCCATTTCAGAAGATGTGGCTTGCAGAGACCTAATCTCTATCTGTCTGTTTCAACTTGCATGATACTGCGAGGTTTAATAGACCCTGTACAGTCCTGTGTTGCTGCCTTACTGTTTTGGGGTGCTCAGGGTGCTTTCATACTAGGGACTCGTTATGAAAGGCTGCGCTCAAGCAAGTGCGAGGTCCAGCCGAGAGGGTGGTTTCTGACTTCGGCTGTGTCTCCATTCGGGGGGCCGCATCCTTCGAAGGAAGTGGCCTGCGTGGTCTTCGGAGGCTTCTTGCCTTCACTGACGTCTGGTCTCTGGAGGATTTCCTATTTGCGTCACCAGCTTTTTTTTTTTTTTTTTCCACCCTTACTTTCATGTTATGAAGTGCCGGTCCTGTCGCCTAGCAGCTTTTACTGTAGGACTTCAGAACGTAACAGCACACAACCATGTATTACAAAAACCTGAAGCGGATTTCATGTTTTATTATATGCAATATTTCATATATTTTAATACTTAATAGTAATGTTTGGTTGATGGTATAATTGTAGTGTGTGAGTGTGCTTGTGTGCCCTGTAATAGATTGGTACCCCGAGTCCTCTGGGATAGGCTCCCGGGCTCCTGCGACCCTGAACGAGATAAGCAATACAGTATAGGGAATGAGTGAGTAGTGGAGTATTGTTGGATATCTGATCGAGTTGTAACTCATCAGGTCCTGTGTCTCTTTCTGGCTTGTGATGATTCTTAGATTGAGCCGCTAAGGACCCGCTGTTGGCTCCTTCGTTTTCAGGGGTAAGAAGGCCAAATTTGAACCTTCGGTACCTTTGAAATACTCATTATGCTATGACAATCTTGAAACGCAGCCTTCAAAAGGATGAATCCCCCACCACCGTGTCAGAACACGTGTATGGAACATGAGCAATTGTGCCGATTCAATTCAATTCAATTTTATTTGTACTATAGCGCTTTTAACAATTGACATTGTCGCAAAGCAGCTTTACGCAATCAAAAGAATGATTTAAGGTTGTATGAGATGTGAAAGCAACCGGAGTGTGGTTCTGAGCCATAGGATGATGTTGTTTCCTTTGCTTGAAGCCTGATTGTGGATCTTTTCTCTGAGGAACTTCTTCCTCCATGCTCCAAGCCTAACTGCCTCTTAATACCATTACAGTACCAAGAGCACTTTCCAGATGGATATCTGTAAAGTCTCATTATGCAGGAGTTCACATCAAACACTTTGCTCTTAATGGTCATCATAATAGTTGCTTAAGGACAATGCAGCCACATCAGGCCAGCTTAAGAGTGTGGATACTGAATACTAAAGTTGTTGTGTGCTCTATTTCGTACTCTGACACTTTTAATGGACAAATGAGAAAATCAGTATGTGCTGAATTTCACCACAAAACTACACTTCACATTTAGTAAGAAATGTTTATTTCACAATGAAATCGTTCTACAAATGCATTTGCAACAGCAAATACCTTACAACTGTTAACGAGCCGACAAGACGTGTTTGCTTCTACAATATGAGAGCGAGAAACGTGGGTAAGCAAATGTAGGAAGAAAATGCAGATGTGTTAAAAGAAATCAAGCTGATCTATGAGTCAAGTAAATAATATAGAGAAGTCATGAAATCATTGAGCTTATCTATTAAATGAATTGTTATTGTATTTAAAAAACAAAAACAAAAAAACAACTCACTACAAGTGCATAAGAAGAGAAAAAGATGGAAGAGAAGAAAAACAGGTCCCTTGATATTGATGCATGTACAGTCTGGTCCAAAAGTTTGAATGAAACTTTAACGGAAAGGTTTACCCAACTGACAGCAGATTTCTTTAAAGTATCTGATTAAATATCCTCGATGAATTTATATCTTATCGTTTTTAGTCAGTAAGAAAACATTAACTGAATTTGCCTTTTTTTTTTGGATGTCTTGCGCTATGCATCTTCTTCACTAATATCAGTTCTCTTTTGAACCAGACAGTATCAGTCCATCTTATAATAATATTTCATTTTTGAAAACACTAGGTGGCAGTGCCTGCACTGTTACATGAGCTGAATGAACACTGAACGAGTCTTTTTCCCATTTAGAGAATACACTCTTACCTACAACTAGATTATACAGCTATGGCGGTTTACACACAGCTGAGTCAAAGACCTAAGCTCGTTTACAATCTCACAAACGAGCCTATAAAAGGAGTGTATATAGGAACTTGTAAATGGCAGCAATCTCTATGACACGGTCATGAATAAATAATTCTGTTGTAGGCTGTAACAGTATCACTATAGTTTATAAAAGTGTTATAGCTTCACACTGAGTGTCCCCTCACATAACTTTCTATTATGAACTCATTCAGCGGTCAGTTTGTTCCTTCAGTTTTGTAGGATGTCACTATACTTCATTCTCCTCACTCTAGGTTTTCAATAGATACGTATATTTATAATATATATATATATATATATATATATCTGCAATTTCTGGTATTTAAATGATTCATTCGGTGACTATATACAGCTCAGGTCTTAATAAATGAAATTCAAATCTCGATGAGTGGAAAAGACCTTCATCTTTCCATGAGAGCTTTAAAAAAATAAAAATAAATCCACACGTACCAACACATCCATGATTTACTACTACATGCAATAGGTTGAGAGTATAAAACAAATAAAGGAACAACAAACAAAAACAAACAAACAACAAAAAAAGTAATCTTGTTTTTGCCATGTGTTGAATGGGAGCAATGGGGCACCCGTTTAAGAAATGTAGGAAGTTTGTGCCAAACAGCGCAGAGCTTTTGGCAGCTTAAAAATCAATGCCACTTGCTTGTAGTTGTTGTGCCTTACACTGCAAGGCAATTGAAAAACTACACACAACAACACACTTGAATATGATTACCAGGTATAAATTACACATAGTTCTACTATGACAATAAATATATCCAAATTCTACATAAATAAGGAAATGGAAGAAGCTGAAGAGGTTTGTCTAACTGACTAAGTTCACGTTCCGCAGTGACATGGACTTGCTGGTGAACGAAGCAGAATACGTCCTGAAATATGTGAAATATCCTAAGCAGACAGGACATTTACGCTAAACCATGGCTGCAAATCAATCTTTACTGTCTACTACTAATTCATAAAATCTTTTTAAAAAAAAACATTTTTTTTAATTGTTTTGCATGAACGTGTCTATGTTAGAAAGCTTTATGGCCTTGACTTATGTCAAAAAAACTAATCATCTTTGTGTCCCCTTCCTTCATCCATTCCACCATAGTCAATATCATTGAACAATGGAAAAACATGACAAAAACTGTAGTAGCATGTAGTGTAGTTTAGGGCAGTGTTTCCCCCAAAGCGTGGTACTACCGTAAGTGTACTGAAGGTGGGCAGTGAGACATCATTTATAACAAATAAATAAAACGTTTTTAACTTCTAATTTTGAAATGAGGTTTAAAACTCCCATAAAAATCTTTCTGATTAAGTATTACATTTACAAAATAACCAGAAGGAATAAAACAAAAACATGGGATTTAAACAACGTGATATTCTTCATTTATCGTAGTCTGGTGTATTGATCAGAGTTGTGATTATTGGTTTGCGTGGGCCTCAGGAGATTTTCATGTCTCAAACTGGGCCGCAGCCTTGTTAGAGAATGGCCGGTCTATTGATACAACTGCCTGAAGTTTTAACTATAAATGTGCACAAAACCAATTAGTCAAAACCAAACATTTGTTCACTATAATTAAAGCTACTTTTATGCATCACCAGTGAAAAAAAAAGTCTATGCAGGCTTTGGACCAGCCTGTATTTACTTAAAAAAAAAAAAGCCTGAGGCCAGTGCACAATTTGAGACAAAGCTACGCTGTTACCTAGCGCAAATTCTCGCTGAGTCCAGTGATGGCTTTAAAATAGCCAAATAAAAAGTTGCTACAAACAGAGCTTTAACAGACAAACGAAAGCTAACTCCTTCCTCTGTCTGTCTCAAACACGACATTCTCTTTCTTACATCAGGCTGCTCTTAATGAGTGTGTTTCAATGTCATAATGATCATCTAAACATAGTTTTTTTTTTTTTTTGTCTTTTTCACAGCCCAGTGTTTCGTTCAGAAAAAACAGAAGAAGTTGACACGCCGTTTACATTAGCTACGGCGATACGCTTTGCTGCAGGACATCAGTGCACATGCGTGGACGAACGAGAGGCTGAATTAAGCATTGCTTCTCTCTTTATCTTGTGTAGTATAGTTCTACAATTGCTTACAGGCATTTTCGTTCATTTTTGTTTTATTTTATTTTTATAAGCCTGAGAGGTAATGGGAGGCATCATGAACTGTTCAGCTACAGCAGCCAAAAAGAAAAAAAAAACTAGCACCTCCACATGACTCTCAAATGCTTGTTATAGCTCACAAGTCTGATTAAATGAGTTTCGTTCATTTTAACCCACTTGTCGTAAACAACATTTGCACCTTTAGTCCATTATAGGCTGTGTAAAGGTAAGGCACGATGCTTTCCACTTTACAAGTTCATTATGAGGCACTTTTTCTTTTTTTTTCTTTTTTTCCATTTATACGTTTTCTTATCACTCGTATTTGTAGTAGCCACGCTCAACTGCGCGGGAGGCGATCTGCTCGGCGGAGTAGCGCTGGTCGAGATCGAGCAGCGCCTTTAGCAGGGAATTGATGTTGGCACGGAGTCCCTCACGCTGCATCCACACGCGCAACAGTTCATACACTTTGTCGCTAGCGTTGTGCGACTCTGCAAGCTTGATGGCGTTATCACTTACGCCAATGCTGCGGAAAAACTTGTTGTGAACGCGCACATCCAGTACGTCAAACAGGTCGAAGCTCTTGCTTAGAGACACTTCCTCAGCTGTGGACAGAAGAAAAAGGAAGGTGTCAGAATAATCCTATACCAAATTCTTCATTTGGAAAAACTGAACGCTTAAATGACAAATGCATCACCTTAGCTAATCACCCACTACTTAATAATAGCAACTAATTTTTTAAATTATCATTAAACATGCCAATGGTCAATGGCAAGCCCTGGTAGGATCAAATTTATATAGTGCCACTGTGTTAATTAAGGAATAAAAAAAATTACAGGCCACCCCAAAGTGGTTAATTCACCACTAGCAGAAAATTTAAAGCACTGGAGAATCCTACCAAAAAATATGAAACACTACCTGCCTAATGGAAAACTACCATAGCTTTTACTAACAATAGTAATACATAATCACAAATCAATTTCAAATGCAGTGCTTGTTAACTCATTAATGCAGTGTAAGGATTTTCATAACTGACGAGGATCTGATGAAGGAAGTCTCTCTAGGACATGCTGAGTTTCAGGTGTGTGTGCGAGTATATTCATACAAAAGCATCGTTTGCCAATGAAAAGATTAACAACTGTTTATCTCTAATACTTATCATAGGATAATACCTAAGTTACTTACCAAGTAAAGGCACCAGTTTTCGGGGTGTGCCATCCTCCTATTAAAACACACACACAAACATAATTAACATACTGCTCCTTGGAAAAAAAAAAACGTCTCTGCAGTACAGCATGAGATTGCCAACTTTACTCTGACTCATTCATGCTGAACTCCTGCCATCTCGACAGATCAAACCACAAGACAAGACTGACATGTAAATCAAAGATTTTAACGTTAATTTAAAGCAGAAATGTCCAATGCTGCTAATGGAAAGATAATGTCTTGAGGTTAACATTTACTCCCTGATCTAACACACCCCATCCAGCTGATCAAGGTCGTAATGAGTGTGTGGATATTACACATGGGTGTGTATAGCATTGTTTGGTTCAAAAATATTTCTCTCATGACACTGAGATGATGTGTTAAATCAGCTGCATTAATGCTTTAAAGCATTAAAACAAAAGTGCAGATGGGAACAGCTGGAGTGAGCCCAGATGTGGAGTTAACACAGTGGGTATTTTGGTTAAAAAATAAATAAATAAATAAATAAAATTATTTATATATATATATATACACATTTACTCTTGCATTCACAGTGAAGGAGTAAAGCCTGTGTTTTTGTGACCAGCATGATAAATAGCATGATATTCACTAATATTTAGACATTTGTGATAATTTTGTGGTAACATTGATTCAGTTAAGTATTATCATTCTTTTAGTGTGGCAACTCATGCATCACCACTCCACCTCCAAAAATGATTTTATACATTTTTGTTTGTGCGTTTTGATTTTAAATTTATATAAGTTTGCATTTGATGTGGTAGACTGGCACAATTCCGCCATGATCCTACAGGTGGAGCGTTCTTAAACTATTCCTGCATTGGCAGGCAGCACAGCATCCTGTGTGATAGGAGCAAATTATTTGCTAAGTTTCGGCACCTAGGTATTTTAATAGCATCACATCCACTGGTCCCTGGTGATTCCCATCCCTACTGTTTACTGTGACTGTTTTGACTCACCCTGGCCCATGACTCTGCCTCCCTATCACTGGCTGAGACAGGAAGTGTCACGTTGACGGGCAGGGCGGATAGACTGGTCTGGGAGGAGCTGGTGGTGTTTGGTAGGCTATCCCCAAGTCCTCTGTCCTCATCCTCCACCGGGATACTTTTACTCCCCAGCATGTGAGTCTCTTGCAGCAGCGGACGAGACTCGGTGCGAGGCAGCTCTGCCTCCTCTAATCCTGCGTTACGACTGTTCTCACACTCCTCAGAGGTAGGCACACAGACACCATCCTAAAAAAGACACAATCATGGGCTAATCAGAAGTTGCACTTTAAGATTAGTGCAAATATTAAATATCAACTCGGTTGTTTGATATTTGGTGTGTGTGTTGATTAACGTGAAGCATAAAGGGACTTACAATAGGAATCTTCACTTCATTATTTTGAACCACTGGGCTTGCTAAATAAGAGAAAATCGAAAGAACACACAATGAGCAACAAACAGCAAGTCTAAATTCAAATCATCACAAATTGTCGAACACTGTTTATGCGTTAATGTTAGATACCAATAGTGCACTACAATGACAAAAGTATGTGGAGACCTCACCATTCACATGCATTTGTGGTCACTGAGCTCCCCGTCACAGATACTTTAATGTTATAATAACTTCCACTCATCTGGAAAGGCTTTGTGTAGGATTTTGGGGCACCGTCTTATTAAAATTATCAGGGTTTCACTAGGTCTCTCAGTTCTGGTGAAGGGAACCTTAATGACAGAGACATTCTGAAGAACTTTGTAATTTCAACTTTTACGTTTTGGAGCAGACCCTAAAACCCTAAGACCCTAAAAAGAGGTTTAGATGTCCACATACTTTTGTTCACATTTTAATATTAATATATGATACGTGTACATATTACTGAACAGAATTTTAAATGATGAATTTACTAGTAGAGAACCTGAACTGCCCTTTAAGATGGAACATTTCTCATTAATATTAATAATATACAATAGTCAATTTTATTAAGATGATTAGTTTAAAAACCTTGGTTTCGACAGAGTCGTCTCTTCCGCCAAAGCACCACAAACACAATGATCAAGATGAAAACCAAGAAGAAGAAGAAAAACAATAAAACTGGCCCTGGGGAAAAAGGAGAGAAAACAAAATATGTGTTTTAAAACAAATATCTAATATTTCTAAATTTTGTAAAAAAAA
>JAAGKR010003326.1:0-76289 GCA_011419295.1 Clarias macrocephalus | reverse complement strand
GTTTATGCATCTAGCATTAGCCTTGCTTAATTATCCTCAAATAAAGTCAACTTAATGATGTTGACTTGCCATTGATTTAGTGTTTAGATTAGATGAGAGCTATTTTGTGACCCTAAATCTAATTCTAATTACACAAATATAACAATCTTCATGCTGAAACCATGATTTACCAGTCTGGCTATGAACTGTCATGATATGGTTACAGCCCTATAGATCGCCACTTGTGTTCTGGAGGGGAACTAGAGGTGAAGTGCAGCAGATAGAATAAATAAATCATCACAAGGTGGAAAAATTGATTTTTTACCTCCTCTGAAGCATTGTGGGACAAAAAATCATTTGAGACTCTGAAGCTTACAATGTACAATAAAAGCCAAAATAATGAAATAAAACAAGCCCAAAAACAATAAGCCATAAAAGATTGTGTTATTGCTCTGATACGGTATATACAACACATCAAAAAGAGACTGAAATATGAACCGTGCCAAAATATTTGCACATATACGGCTTTAGGCATGTGTGGAGTGAACTTGGAAAAGTGTATTCTAAGCTGAGGGAAGGTAATTTGTTTGTGTTACCACGAAAAGAATCTAGTCGTCTTTTGTGCTCATGTTCATCATAATCTTCTCAGTATTTAAAATATTCCACGTTGCAGGAGGGAATCTTAGATGCAACTCCACTTTAGATGCAAATGCAGAAAAAAAAAGGCTTTTGGTTTGCACAGGGTATTTCAAAACAAGTCTGAATTTGGCACATGGAGCAAAACAAAGCAATAAATGCTTTATGCATCCTAGGTTTGCCTTGACAGGCTAATAAGACGCAAGTAAACACTAACTCTAATTTAGCTGTTGTGAGACAAACAAATTAAAAGCTGGGGAACTACAGTACGTTAGTGTAGTCAGTGAGAGAAACCAGAGGCTTTATAATTGACGGTAAGCATGAAAATTCCTGAATGACTAATACCCTAGGGGGAAAAAATCTTGACATTGACTTTAATAATATAGGCAAGACTTTCTATAAAGATAATATTCATAAATCATTTGATGTATAAATAAAATTATTATGAAAAATAAAATACTTATTTTTTCATAATAATGCTTACTTTTTTTTACCAACATAAAAATAAATAAATAAATAAATAGATAAATAAATAAATAAAATGCGTACAATGAGTGATCAAATAGCATTAATACTAATGATAATCAGAAATAAATTTGTTCAGAAAATCAGAAATAAATCAGAAATAAATTTGTTTCTTGGCTTGCAAAACAATGGACATTGCGTGACTGACAGATGAACTGCAAGGCATATTGACAAATGAAGTCTGTAAAATAAATGTCAAATGCCATGAAAGAAAGCTAAAATAATTAAAGGTAAGATTTTTTTCCCTCTTAAAATCAATCTGTTTTTATTGAACATCTGACTTATGTCACAGTTCCAAAACAATATTACTGATAGGAAAAGGTGACTCACTGATGCACATGTCCAATAAAAAAAAAATGCACATTTTAGTTTTTCCTTGCTTTATTTTATTTATAATTTAAGGAAAGGCTGTTAATTAGAATTAGTGTTCTGGGAGCTACTGTAAGGAAACGGATTGACCACGATTCAGCCCTATAATCAAGTCAAGCAGTTATCACATATCAGCTTTAGTGTGTAGACGGCATGCGGACAGGCTGAAAGCTTCGAACAAGAAGTAAAAACAGTTATGTTAATTATTCATCTGGTTCTCTCATATAGTGTTCTATGTTTCTTCTTTGTTGCTTTTGTTGTTTTGAAAAGCAAAAGACTCACAGCTTATTTTGTACCAGTATTCGCTATGACAGTTTTAAACCTTAAGCTCTGTGTTGTTGTTCTTGTTTTTTTTTTTTTTCTTTTACAAGCACTCAATAGGCTATTCTCATTACACCCACTAAAATCCTCTCAAACAGGAAATGTAACCACTCTTTACACAATCATGCATGTAGTCTACTGCTTAAATGAAGATTTTGGTTTACTTCCCACTATTTAATTACAGAACTTTCAGGGCACTTTTGAACATTTTTCTAAAACTAATATTTTATCATTTGTATGTATATTTTTCTGTTTTTCAACTTACTTTACCTAGGGCATTGGTGGCTCAGTTTTCTCACCTACCATGCGGAAGGCCCGGGTTCGATTCCCAGCCAATGCCCAAACCCCAGGCACTGCAGTGCTGGTCTCAAAATGGGAGGGTTGCATCAGGAAGGGCATAAAACCTTTGCCAAGTTTCTGTACGGATTAGTTGGTCCACTGTGGCGACCCCTCAAAGGGAGCAGTCGAAAGACTAACAACAACAATGTTAAATTACTTTACCTTTAGTACTCAACTAATTGGCATAAAAATTCTGGACCATTAAGAAATGACTGCAAATCAGCTAGATGTTCATACACATATATCTACATATCAAGGCACAAATGGTGCACAAAACCCACACAAACTTATAACAGGATAGTTTAGGGTACGCACACACGCACACACGCACGCACGCACGCACGCACGCACACACACACAGGGTAAAACAGCTAGTGCCATCTGCATAAAGAGAAAAATGCACCATTCCACTTGCATCCTCTTCTCATCATCCCACATGTCAGAAGCCATGTGACAGAGGCAAACTGATTAGAGGCAACAGCAATTCCCAGTCAGCCAACACATCCAGTCAAAGCAAAGTTAGACTGAGAACCCTAGGCAAGCTACAAAACTCGAAGACATCTTCTCCCCACCACGCACCCCCACCCAGTCGAGCAGCCACTGTGAAAAAGACTCATGCATAATTCAAAACAAAGAGGCAACAGGCAAACCAAAACCTACTATGAAGAAATAAACCAATGGAAAGCAAACATTTCCAAGGACTTTCCCATAAAGTAAAATATACAGGCTAATGAGTGTGTTTCATATATATGATATATAGGTTCATTCGCTGTAGCAGTCCCATCTCGAAACCATGCATCGTTTAATGACCGCCATTAACAGGCCAAGATATTGTCATCAGCATGAAATATGTCATGGCTACATTTGAAACAAGACCCATATGCATTTTTAATGGTTCTATATTTCAGGTTATGATTCCCTCTCAGGAGTTAAAAGGGAGGATCGTCCAATCTGAACAATAAATCCCAGTCTGGTGGTAATTAGGGAGCCAGCATCTGACATGCCTCCTTGCTGCCTCCCCCCTTCGTAATTACCGCCAGCCTGCCTTTGAACTCATCTGCATATCCTATTGCAGCTCTGGCTGATGCTTCCTTAAACAGTTTAACATCGCTGCTGACCCACACAAAATTAAACGGGGAGAAAGGCGTGGGTATTGACATGCTCATGTGCACGCTTCAAACACAGCGTTAATTGTTGTCTCTTTTACGGCTAATGTGTGATTCTGACTCAGTTGTTGTGATGGCATGTAAGTCTTAATTTCATGGACATGTATTTAACAAAATATGGTTAATGTTGTGTTACATTTTAGAGGTCAGGGAATACTTTGCACTGAATTAAATGCATAGCAATCTGTTTAACAATCTTCAAAGGAATCTTTTTTTTTGGAATGAAATTCTGAGTTGACTTTTTATTCTAAATGAAAATAAAGTTTCAAACCTTTTAATGAATAAAAATAAACTGTCATAAATAATGTTTACTTTCATCACTGTTGTAAATAAGGAATAAAACTGCTTTAGGAAAGTAAATGTCCCCATCACAACCATCCCATTGGTGATTATATTCCTATTACAGTATGCTTCGCTTTGTGACATTCCCTCCATGTTCCATGTAACCTTTCTAGAATAATGTAAAATGATACTGTTCTGTACTTCACTTTCACTAATGTTAGTGTTCTTCATTCTTTTTATAGTATAATTTAAAATCAGCCACAACATTAACACCATATTACATTAACACATTACCATTAATTAGCAATTATATACTGGTAAACTGATGACAGGATCATGATTACACCAGGCTCATTTATGCCTGTGGAGAGCATAGCCAGCCTGTCTGTTCTGATCCCACACAAAAACAGCCAATGCAGCACAAGTCTGAAAAATGTTCCCAGGTCCCAACCCAATTGAGCACCAATGGGATACAAATGAAAGACAAATCTGATCAGCAACGGCTCCACCCTGCACCCACTCACGTCCTGGTGCCAGGTACCAGAGCACACCACCAGAGGTCTTGTAGAGTCGTGCCCTGAGGGGGCAGAGCTGCCTGAGTGGCACAAGGGGAACATACACAATTCTACGCTTAATGTTTTGTATTGTGATGTTATGGCTGATATAAAGCTATTTTAAATATGGACTGCTTGCTCATATTCTAATAATATCATCGAATAAAGGCATGTTGGCAAACCTACTGTAGTGTGCGCAAGAGCATTCCAACAGTCTATTTCACATCCGCTCTAGGAAGGCTATAAATTACTGCCACTTTAGCTCTTCATTTAGAACCAGTTATTTTATGGGTCACTGTGAAAATGTGACTGTCAGAAGAAAAAAAAAATTACCTGTGGTTACATAGCAATGCTATTCACAGGCATAATGTCCAAGGGGCAGGGCTTGTGCAGGGCGGCACTTCCTGATCCAGGTGGCATGATTGACAATATGCCACTGGAGGGGCTACCTGCACTCCATAAAGCTCCAGCTCATAAATGATAACTGTTCAAATTATCGATAAGCATGAATGCTCCGGCTAACGACAATACATCACAGAGTGTGATTGATGAGCTCAATTAAGCTGGCTGATGAGACAAAGCTGAAAATTTCTCTCAGGCTGCCAGGATGTGCCGGAGCAGGAAGACTGCAAGATGAACGGCTTGCAGTGATCATCAGGACTGTGGCCTAAACATGAACAATATGAGAACTGCAGAGGAAACGGACTTGTGCAGCTGCTTTACGCACCATGATGTGCACATGACAACCGAGCGAGCATTGCAAACAAACACAACAAACAACCAAGCCTGTGCCATTCCAGTACATTGCAATGCCGATACGTTCCATCACACAGGGGTCAAGAGCATGCTAAACTCCCCATCTGCAACCGTTGATTTACAGTATTGAATCAGTATGCTGAGACAAAGTTTGAACAAAGATGATATCACTATTGCAAAGTCACATGTTTGCATTACATCAGTGGTTGCTTATTGCACTTTCATGACTATAGGAAGAAGGTTCTGGATGTTCAAAGTCATTCACATCAGCTTGAGCGTGCCATGTTTATAATGACCAAGCAAGGACTCAGTGAGCAATCTTCCTCCTACACTCATGGACATTATCTGTGTCAATTGTGCGAGCACTTGTGCATGAAAAATATTGTGGGTAATATAAATTAGCTTTTCATTACTGTCAATGTAATACATATGATTTGACCATTTTGACCATACATTTGACCACTGTAACTGTGATGGGTAAAAAAAAAAAAATACTTGCCACGCTAGCTTCTTTATCTGCATAAATCTCGGCCCAGAAAGCATTATTATTTTATAACTATCGTTCATTATTTCTGTAGTGCCACATCCTCCTCTTCAGTTCTGCCTACTAATTTCCGCCCTTCTTCGCTGCTCCCACACTAAATAATGAAGCACCTTATTTTAGTGAGATAAATGAATGTGATTAGAATGCAGAAGCACAACACGAGCCTTTTGAAGAATAAAAACTAGATGGAATGTTCTGGTACCATTATGGTAACCCCAGTTACTGTTCGCTTTAGTGAAACACTGAAACATATTCAGTAGAACAGTCTGGTGTACACATTCTACAAATTACTATTATAATTACTATTCATACATATTACTAATTCATTCATACAGTGTAACTTGACCAGATGATGTTGTCCAGATGATGATCATCGACACCTTCTACAAGCAGGGTAAGTTGACTGAAGGGAAAAAGTGTGCTAGGAAAAGGTGCACAAGGTACAGGGATGCAGCCTTAAGAAAAATGTCAAGCAAAGCCAATATAAGATCTTGGGAGAGTTTAAATAGGAGTAAAGTTTGGTTGGAATCAGTGCATCAACAGCCACCATGTACAGTACATATGTCTTCAAGCAATAGGATACAACTGTTGCATTTTCTAGCATCAAGAAGAAAATGTCTTATCTGGACAAAAAATAAAACGATCTGGACTATTGCTCCGTGGTCTATAGTACTTTTTTCAAATGAAAGTACATTTGTTTTTCATTTGAAAATCAAGGTCCCAGAGTGGAGAGGCACATAATCCAAGTTGCGTGAAGCCCAATGTAACGTTTTTATAGGTAGTGATGATTTGGGTTCCATGTCATCTGCTGGTCAACACCAGCAACACCTGGTCCACTGGTTTTATTAAGTCCAAAGTCGACATAGACACCTTTCAGGAAATTCCTTCTGCTTCTGCGTCATGCTTCTGTCTGCTGATGAGGTTTATGGAGATGCTGATTGCCTTTACCAGCAGAACTTAGCACCTGTCCACAGTACCAAAATTAAAACTAATTGGCTTGCTGACCAATATTACTTTGCTTAAATGACCAGCTAACCTGCTGACCCGAACACCATAGAGAATCTATATTGTATTGTCAAGAGGAACATGAGAAACGCCCTATCCAACAATATAGATGAACTGAAGGCTGCAATCAAAGCAACCTGGTCTTCAATAACACAGCAGGCTGATTCCCTTTATCCAATGGCACGTTGATAGAGAAATCCATGCGAAAAAGAGCCCACCAGGTATTTCTGTATTGTAATATTGTAAATATTGTAAATCCTCTTATGATTAATGATTCCCTTATGATTATGAAATATGAATGTCTTCCAAATGCCATATATGAATGTATATGAGTGTAAATGTAATGTAGACAATATTTTTACACCTCAAAAAAATGTAGGTGTATGATACACTGGACCAGCACACATAAAGCATGCTCAGATCTAATTCCTTTACATTGATGAATGAAATGAGAAATTGAGCAACTACTATCATTAACTAAAGACACATGTTACATGCAGTTGGGTGTCTACGTATATTCCTGCAACAAATTTCAGAAATAAAACTATTACGAAGAATAAAATTGCAGGACGAGGCATCTGAGAGAACTTGAACATACTGTATACAGTACAGTGCAATCCAGCGTCAAGATGTGAATTATGTGTACTTACAGTGATAATCAGCAGGATCCCTTTGAGGAGAGTGAGCAGTGACATGATGGGCTGGATGATTACCTGGGCCAGGAGGATACCCAACGAAAGCGCCCATGTAAAGGCAGGAATAATGTAGATGTGACTGTAAAAGTATAAAACAGGCTGGCAGTTACAAAATGTTCTTCCTTCCACCCACATGGTGACTGTAGATAACAACATGATATAAAGAACAAGATCTCAAAATTACATTTATTATGCTGATCTGAACTGATAAATGCCTGCATGAGCAGAATGCAAAAATAAAGTAATTTTAATGTTTTCTATGATTTGTGATATTTTAGGACCTGTTTCTGTAGCAAAATATTATATATAGAAACACACAAATGAATTAACTTTAGAATTTTAGACAGAAATTTAGGTCAAGAAAAAAAAAACAACAACAAATCACAAACACAAACATAATGCAGGCAGAAGATATTAATACAAGGCAAACCCAAATCACCAAGTGACTCATATCTTGCAGATAGACATAAAAATGTAAATAAAGTACTTGTGTGTGTGTGTGTGTGGGGGGGGGGGGGGGGATCTATTTTAGTTTAGAAAGGCTCACTTTCCCTTTTACTCACTTTCGTCTCCTGACCTGTTTTAGAGCAAGTATCTGCCTATTTTGTGATCTTAATAAACCATTCAAGCATTTAAGTCAGATACAGCCAGACCTGTGCGAACAATATCCAGGTTAAGTGTTTACTGGAATGGAACAAAATAAATTACCTTTCCACAGTGATAAGTGCAATTACGGGGTGGTGGAGGTGGGGGGAGCCCATGGGAAAAGAACATGAGGTATCTGGATTGACATTCAGCATCTAACCGAGCTCTTGTTTTCCAAGCTCAGCTTTAGATCTGTTAATTTTTGCCAAGTTGCTAAGCCATTTATTCTGTTCCCAGGGAAGCCTGCATCCTGGCAATTGTTGAATTCCTGATTTTTTTAAAATGATACACATAGATATGCATACATTTCCCATAGAGCATTTTACCTTTTACTCTAGTCACTGTTTATGGTCCAGCCTGCATTCACACGATGATTTATTGCACTATATTATCATAGAATAAAGCATTTGTGCTGGATTTGATGGAATCCAATAAAAATCATTTGTATAATTCAGCCTGAGGCGAAGAAGACATTAAACCCCTGAAATGCTTTATTCCTCTTATACTGCAGCAACCTGATGGTTAATTTTTTTTTTATTTAATAACGTGACATGTCCTGTTATCAATTACACTGTCTTGTCAAAGAACAAGTAGCCATTAATTAATTTATATAAGGACATATTACAGAGCATTTAATGAAATAATTCCTGCAGTAATTAATATGTTTTCTTTTAACCCTAATTGATGCAGTGAATAACTTCTCATTTCTTAAACAGCCATATTGTCAGACGAATCCTGTAGTCATAGCAAAGATGTTACTGTGTTTCAAAAGGGTAAAATTATTGGCCTGGTATCAGACTGAATCTTTATAGTTGTTCACTGTAGTTGTATAGACGTAAGAAAACCACTTGTTACAGAAGCTAATCAAGAAAAAGGCTTTAATTCGCTGGAGAGACATAAAAATTGGACTTTGGAGCATTTGAATAAGATCGTGTGATCTGATGAGTCCAGATTTACCCAATTCCGGAGCGATGGGTGCATTAGGGTAAAAAGGGTAGCACGTGAAATGATGTAACCATCATGAATAATGCCTAATATACAAGCCTCTGGAGGCAGTGTTATGATTTGGGGCTGTTTCAATTGGTCAAGTTTAGGCTCTGCAATGTTATTCAGCAATAAAATAAAGTCTGACTACTTGAATATTCAGAATGACCAGTTTATCATATTTGTGGATCTTTTTTCTTTCCTGATGCCACAGGAGTATTCCAGGATGACAATGCCAATATTAGTCTCAAATTGTAAAAATGTGGTTCTGTGATCATGATAAATCATTTTTCACATGTGAATTGACCACCACAGTGTCCTGAATTTGACCTTATTTGAAGACTTGGCATAGTGGTTAGCACTGTCGCCATGAACCTCCAGTGTCCGTGTTCGATTTCTGGCCAGGTTTAATTCCTGCCTCTGTTTGAATAGAGTTTGCATGTTCACCATGTGCTTAGTGAGTTTCCTCCAGGTACTCTGGATTCCTTCCACAGTCCAAAGACATGGAAATTAGGCTAATTAGCAATTTCAAATTGTACAAAGTGTATGAGTAAGTGTGTGGGTCTGTGTGTGTGCCCTGTGATGGACTGGCACCCTGTTCAGGGTGTACCCCGCCTCATGCTCTAAGTCTCCTGGGATAGGCTTCAGGCCCTCCAATGACAATGAGAGGATGAGTTAGTGAGTGAGACCTTGCAATGTGCTATAGGAAACTTTATGGTGTGTTTTGAATCTTCGGTCACCACTACAACCTCTCAACCAAATAAATAATGCACATGTGAACAAATGTGTCTTCACTCGTCTATTTATATTTATTTTAAACTTTCATATTAAAGTTAATAAAACAAAAGAAACACAATTAAATATGCACCTGGTCATGTTACCAAGAAATTAGAAAGCTGTCATGCACACTCGCACCGCGACCGGCACGAGGACCCGGAACTGGGAACCCATGCAACTAGGACGCGCCTCCTTGAACCCAGCAGGGCGAGAACGTCGTTTCAGGGAGGGACTCTGCGCCTATTGTGGGTCAGCGGCACACCATAGAGCTATATGCCCTTCACGCCCGGGAAACGATCAGGCCTGGTGAGTCAGCGGGGCAGCTCACCGGGTCACCTCCATCTCGCCGCCACCACACCCAGCATCTCGCGTCTCATGGTTCAGGTGCACCTCCAATTTGGCCACAGACGAGTCCAAAGTTCCGTGTTCATCGACTCCGGGGCGGCCGGAAACTTTATTGACTCCTCCTATGCCAAGAGATTGGGGGTGGAGACTGAGGCGTTATCCCAGCCAGTGACATCCATCGACGGTCGGCCCCTTTCCCAACCACACCCAGACTCGGCCCATCACCCTCACCATTGACCAACACCAAGAAGAAATCCGCTTTCACCTCATCTCCATTTCCTCGCCACCCATCGTCTTAGGATGCCCCTGGTTATCACAGCATGACCTTCTCATCTCCTGGTCTCAAAACCGGATCCTGCAATGAGGCCCCCGATGTTGACACCAACGCCATCCCTCCTGCATATCGAGACCTGGCTGAAGTCTTTTGTAAGAGACATGCCAACCATCTTCCTCCGCATCGCCCCTACGACCTGGCTATTGCAATCCAGCCAGGTTCCACTCCACCCCGCGGCCGTCTATACTCTCTCTCTTCCACCGAGACGCGGGCGATGGAGGAGTATGTGTCCTCCGCTCTCCGTCAGGGTACCATCCGACCCTCTTCCTCGCCCACCGCCGCGGGGTTTTTCTTCGTAAAGTCGTAAAGAAGAGTTCGGGCGAATTACATCCTTGTGTTGACTATCGGGGGCTGAATAACGTCACCATAAAAAACCGACACCCGCTGCCTCTTACCAACTCAGCCCTGGACGCCCTCTCTGATGCCACCATTTTTACAAAGTTGGACCTCCGGAGCGCCTACAACTTAGTACGTACCAGAGAGGGCGATGAGTGGAAGACAGCCTTCATCACCCCTAATGGACATTACGAAAGCCTTGTACCCTTTGGACTCTGTAACGCCCCCGCAGCTTTCCAGCAGTTTATGAATGATGTTCTCCGGGAAATGTTGGGAAAATGGGTATTCGTCTACCTAGACAATATACTCATCTACTCACACACCGCCGAAGAACACATCCGACACGTCAGGGCCGTCCTTAAGAGATTGCTCGACCACCGACTGTACTGTAAGTTGGAGAAGTGCGCTTTTCACAAGCGCTTCAACACGTTCCTGGGCTTTGTCATCTCGTCCCAGGGTGTGGCCATGGACCCAACGGAAGCTTGAGGTTGTACGTCATTGGCCCCTACCCAAGACTCTCAAACAGCTTCAACAGTTTCTTGGGTTTGCGAACTTCTATCGTCGCTTTATCTGGGGCTACAGTACAGTCGCAGCACCCCTAACCGCACTAACTCACCCCTCATCTCATCCCTTCCAACTCGACTCCACTGCCATCAGCGCTTTCTCCAAACTCTGCCATCTTTTCACCACCGCTCCAATTCTCCTCCATCCAGATGACAACAATTCGTTGTGGAGGTGGAAGCATCAGAGGTGGGCGCTGGGGCTGTTCTCTCCCAGTGGGGTCCAAACCAGAAACTTCACCCTTGTAGTTTCTTCTCCAAAAAATTTGATCCCACTCAGCAGCGATACGGGGTAGGGGACCGCAAGCTGCTGGCCATGAAGTGGGCTTTGGAAGAATGGCGACACTGGCTCCAGGGCGCCAGAGACCATTTATCGTCTGGACCAACCACCAAAACCTCATTACCATCAAGAACCTAAAACAACTCAACCCCAGGCAGGTGCGGTGGGCTCTATTTTTCGAGTCTTTTGATTTCCACCTATCCTATCGCCCGGGGTCAAAGAACATCAAAGCCGACGCCCTCTCCCGACAACACGAGGGGGATGTCCCCCGGGCGGACCCCGCGTCTGTCCTGCCACCTTCCAGAGTCATCTCGCTACCTAAGATGTTTCGTTGCCGACCGCCAGCGCTCCTGGGCTCGCTACCTCATTTGGGTGGAGCTCTCACACAACCTCCATGTTTCCTCTGCCACGAAGCTGAGTCCATTTGAGGTATGCCAGGGTTTCCAACCTCCGATGTTCGAACACCAAGAACCGGAGGTTGAAGTACCCTCGGCCCAACAGTTGGTCCGAAGGTGTCGACGGTCCTGGATTCAAGCCAAGGAGGCCATCCAGTGCTCAAACACACGCTACATCTCACAACATCGCCGTCGACACCCTCCGGGACGAATGTTCCACACAGGTGACAAGGTGTGGCTGTCCACGAAAAATCTACACCTCCGCACGGAGTCCAAAAAGCTTTCACCCAGATTTATCGGTCCATATCGCATCACCCTCCGTGTCAATCCTGTCACCTACCGGCTCCAGCTGCCTGCGCGCTCCGGATCCACCCGATATTCCACATCTCCCAGCTCTAACCCTTCATCACTTCACCAATGGTTCATTCATGCCCTCGCTATCGCTTCATCAACGATTCCGTGAGTACTCACCTATTCAGGTTGCTTCCTTGATTGAGTGTGTGTTGCTAGAACGCGGGTTTTTTTTTGTGTAGATCCTTGCTCTTGTTGTAAGAGAGTTCTAAGAGTAAACGCGTGGTTATCCTGCCTACTTGCGCTGCTTCCGCGTTTGGGTTTACCGTCCACGCAACACGGGCTAACTGCTAAGGCTGCTGTGTTCGTCCCTCGGTTGCTCGTGACAAAAGCACAGTATAGTCTATCTTAAATGCACTCACATTGATGGTAAAAAAAAATAAAATAATTATGACACTGGAGACTTATTCCTTAAATATCAAATAAAAGTCCCTATAGAAAGCTTGTTAATTTAATAAATGTATTATTATTAGGCTTAGACCATGCAAAAGGTCCACCATGCAAGCCACTCTAAATGAGCTGTTATTGTAGAAACAAATTAGAACATCAGAATTATTGACTTTTAACTTATGAGATCAACTGAGGGATATAACCAGTGGTAGTTTGACCTGAGTATAAACCAAGATACTGGATATTTAGCTTATTAACACATGGTACTTTACAACTACTGTACATGCTTTATACTAATGCGGACACTCTGGACAGCCACTAATGCGAGCTTAGGACAAAATGTAGACACAATAACATGGTCTAAGGTAAGCACCATTAAATTAACATAGGTATAGCATTTGTAGGCTTTGGAATGTAACAGATTCAAAAACATTACATATGCAATAAGGCATATAACAATCTAATAAAATCAGATATAACAAAATAATAAGTCATTTAATCACACCAAAAAATACGACATTGCATAATTGTTCTCCTAATTATCACATTTTATAATAATCGCTTGGTAAAAACTGCAAAGAGTATTTATACTTTATAAATCAACCACTTTGTCAGCACATATGTTTTAATACTACACAACTAAATTATAACATAAGGCTGGAGACCCAAGTGCACCTCGGAGGAAGGCTAGGCATATGACATTTGTCATATTGATGAGGGGATGGACTAATGCTGCTGTTTCAAGCCTCTTTGTTGCCATGACCGGTCTCTATTGAGCTGAACTATTCAGTGAAAGGAATCCAAACCAGCTGCCATTAAAAGTTCATGTTAAATTAATGACGCCTCAGCAGTGAAAAGCCTGACAGGTTCAACTATAGCTCCAAACAAAACCAACCATAAATAAGTAGTTTCCGAACACACATAATTAACCGACACGTCATTGATTACATTGATTGTGCCCTTTGCTTTTAATAATTTCTGCTTCAAAATGACGAGGTTTGTTTTTACAAGCCTGCCTTCTTAACAACCCTTAATGCTCTGAATATCACCAGGAGAATATCAAACTGCTAATCAATGCACCTCATGTAAACATTTTCACATCCCTTTATGCCTTCATTAGTGTATTTGCTTAGCAGGATTTGGCACTAATGACCCCCAGTGGACTTGTAAAATGGTTTTGAGGAGTCTGGGGCTATAGGTTGCTAGTGAAAATTAAGAAGAAGAAGAAGAAGAAGAAAAAATAAATTAATTAATAAAAAAAAGATGTTGTCACTGTTAGGGCAAATAGAATTGAATATGGAGCCGTCAATAGTGATGACTAATTTGTTATTAATCGGAACCTTAAATGCATTTTAATTCCTCTTGGCTTGATTAAAGGGTCTACTAAAATAATAAAAAAAAAGTAAGATGCTATGGACTGTATTTTGCATTTTTGTAACAATCTATTTATTTATTTATTTATTTATTACATATGTTTTTATCACTCATGTTACAGTCATTTCCTTAAATGAATTTTGTGCATTCTCTTTCTTGAAAATATACACCCCCAAACTCCTTCTAAAAATACATACTTTTTTTCTACCAGGAAATTATACATATAAGTGTTTCTCTTGGTTAAACCTACATTAAAAAAAATAATATATAGTCGTGGTTTATGTGGGCTGTTTGCCATATAATTTCCTGGCAATCAGCTGTTGCTGCTAAACAATAATGTATGGCAACAAGTGCAATAATATTATGTACTTATGTCACAGTTGGAATTATTAAGATAATCTGTTATAAAAATATATATAATAGATGCTGTTATAAAAAATATTCAACACATTTTGAATACAGGATTTATCAGTGGTGTGATATAAAGAAATTGTCTGTGCAAATCTCATATTATTCCACAAGGAAAAACAGGACAGAGTGAATGCCAGTGACAACTTTCCCCAAGATTGAGAGCAACTTAACATGATGCTATTATTCTTTCCCAAGGCTAAACTATTTTGCTAATTTGTGTCATTTGACTGTGTGAATTCATACTCAAAATCCTTCTCCTATCCTTTATGACGAATACCAAACTAAATTTCAAGTCTACTGATCCAAACATAGCAAGAAAATGCAATTAGCTATTAGCTTTAGCTACAGTATTATGGCTAATGAATGCATTTTCTAATGCAGTAAGAAAAAGTATATGTTTGATTTAAGCTATTTTACAGATAAGGACCTACAATTGTATTTTTTTTTTCAAATAATTTAACTTTTTTGTGACTTTTTTTGACTGTCTCAGAGCAGCTTTAGAGAAGTCCAAATATAATGTAGATTTAAATTGATTCTTAATGAAACAGCGAGAAAAAAACTGCCTGAGCAGTTATAAGGAAGAACCCTTGAGAGTAAGCAGATTCAAAAAGAAACCACCTTTGTCTGGATTACACCAAATAGTGTGATTATAAATATTTTCTCTTTCATAGCTGCATATTATAGAAACCAAGCAGTTTTAAGCATGTTGATGTTTTCACTCAGTGTATTCACCTGATATGATGGTCAGTAATACTATATAGTACATTCAGATAATTTACATAGTCATACTGTTCTGTACACTGCTCTTAAACATGGTGCCACAAAAAAACTAAATAATTTACCTTAAGACGTCTGTTAACAGCTAATAACCAGACTGGCTGCCAAAAAACGCAACCCTGTATGTTACAGTGTTCAGCGCCAGATGTCAATAAAGCTGCTGATTACTGGCCGTCTGTGTTGAATTGGAAGATTAATGGGAAATAGAATCACGAGCAAATTTGGGACTGGATGAGGTGGCGTGAAGCATGCTTGTGCTTTTGTGACAGTTAGACCAAAAACTGGGTGTCAGCTCGCAGGGGGAGTGAAATCTATCTATAATTATTATTATTACTCACTTACTCACTCATCATCTACACCGTTTTGCTCTGTATTTAGGGTCGCGGAGGGCCTGGAGCCTATTCCAGGGGAATTAGGGCATGAGACCGGGTACACCCTGGACAGGGTGCAAATCCATTGCAGGGCACACACATACACACACACACTCCGGGCAATTTGGGATTAGGAATTTGCCTAATCTGCATGTTTTTGGACCGGAATACCATGCAAACTCCATGCACACAGAGACAGGAATCGAACCTGGCCGGAAATAGAACCTGGACCGGAAATAGAACCTGGACCCTGGAGATGCAAGGCATCAGTGCTAACCACTACACCACTGTGCCTATTATTATTATTATTATTATTATTATTATTATTATTATTATTGTTATTATCTTTCTAGCCAGCCCATTTATGCCATCTGCACCGTATTATAGTGGAGACTTAGCTAAGATATGGACCTTAATACATGGATAAACTTAGTAGAAACACAAGCAGGTTGCAATTACAGCCACTCATTAATTGAATTATGAGACCGTATGCTACTCTTGGAAAGAGCTCCAGAGTCGATTTATTTAATTTCCCTGTTTACGCTTTAGACTCCCGAGCTGCATATTGATGCACACATGGAATTCGGCACCTCACTATTCAGTGCCTAAGTGCCGTCTGACACACCAGCTTTGATAAAATATGACCATAACCAAACTCACACAACCTTCTCCAGACATTTCATAATGGATTAACAAGGGACAAAATATTTGTTTGACCTCATAATTGCTGCAAAATTGAAAAATAAATAAATAAATTAAAAAGCTTTAGACAGTGTTTTAATGTTTTATTATATTAAACTTTGCATGCACTTGAAGTTATGAGATTATATTCTGTGGGCAAGTTATAAAGTGTGAATTAACTGCTAACAAATATTCCACTGCTTTTTCTCTTAATGAGCGATATGTTCATATACGCCTAACAGACCATAATAGTTTTTATAGAATGTACAAACGCATTTGTGCGTCTTCTCATATTGAGAAAATGAGAGAAATAAAAATAAACCTGTATTCTTGAACATAGCATGAAGTACTTTTTAGTTATGATTTATTTTTTAATACAGTGCCAAATGGAATTGCTACCGATATGAAAATGCAACATTTACATCCCATTATCTTTATTGTGCTAGACATTTTGGCATAAATCAGCTATAACACTTACTATGTGTGCTCATATATCCATTATGGAAGAATTTCAATAAAAGTTGTACTCCAGTGTATTTGGAGAGTTCGTTCTCAAAATGGTCTAGGTCAGAATCAATTATGCTTGTCCCTCTCATCCACTGGGGATGTGTGTTTAACTTTACAAGGACGTTTGCAGCCAAATGAACACTAAATCACATTAATGCTGCATCAAAGCAAAGCACAAGCTGAATGATGATTTGAGCACTGAGAAAAGAGTGCATGCAATATATTCAGGACAAATTAGCTGACAAAGTCCAGAACACCTGGAAGAGTTTAATCTGCTCATGCATGTTTAATTCCTTGATATTAAATGAAAATGATGGAAGAGAAGTATGTGGCAAAGCGGGGCAATATTCCAATATTGTTTTTAACATGTCCTTGTTTGACTACTGACCCATTAAGCCCTGCAGTACTGTACTGGAATTTCTAAGATGCGGAGCACAGGGTATCTGGGGGATTTACACTGTATGATAACAATGACCTTTTGAGATTTAAGATCTTATTTTGAGATGTAATTTGAAGTGTGTCTTCACAGCAAAGTCATGTCATCATAGATGACAATTATGCACAAAAGAGATACATTGTTATTGTATTTATTTATTTAAGGTTTAGAACTGCTTAGTTTTGTTAGCATTAGCAAAGCTGTGATCACCCAGTTCTCACTGGAGGGCTGACTGAGCAAGTCAACATGACTAGACTTCTTTAGGTTCATATATGTAATCAGCAGAGTTAGGCTGGTTAATCTGGTTCTCCAGCTTGGTCCTTAGACTATTCTATTTCATTTCCTAGATTACCTTTCAGCCTAAAAGGTTAGCTGTTCTCCTAGCTTGAACAATATGCTGATCAACCCAACCAGGTAGAACCATCTAATGCCTGTGGTGTCTAAAACCTGTCTAAAATCACATCTTGATCCATAAACCAGCTGGAACCAGACTGATAGATCCAAGTTGGATCCAGATTGGCCAGTTAGAACCAGTCTGACCACCGTGAAGTAGTCAGAACCAACCTTAACAATCCAACCTAAGCAACTGTCCCAAGCTGGTTTTCTTCAACAGAGTAGAAAGCTAGCTAGTTCCCTTGCTTACCTGTTAACATAACAGCAATTTGCCAACTGACATGTTGACATCACTGTTACACGGTACAGCTACAAAAGTAATAAACTGTATGAATCGCCAAAGCAATTGCTCTATTTACATACTGCTACGTCATAGGATAAAGTTTAGAATGGGCTTTTAAACAGAGACATTATTAAGAATCAGACTATAAAGTTCAATCACATAGCATAACAGTAAAACCATTAAAAACAATAAAACCACACCTTGTAGCACCGATTTGCTCTGGCCCTTCGGAACATACCGACACCAGAATGTTAGCAGTGAATCCTTTGGGTGCTGTGGGGTTTTGGGGTGGGGCCTCTGGGGATCAGACTTTTTTGTCCAGAGCATTTCATGGCTGCTCAATTGGGTTGGGATCTGGGGAGTTTGGAGGCGGCCTTGGGCTCTTTGACAGGCTATGGTGCACTTTCTATTATGGCAAGCATTAACTTTTTTGGGCTGCATTGGCTTCTGTGTGGGATCAGATCGGACAGGCTGGCTTTTGGTCCCCGTAGATATGGGTGAGCCTTGAGTACCCATTATTCTGTTCACAATTTTACTGGTATATAATTAATAATCAATATTATTCAGTTCACCTGATCATGGTATTAGTGTTATGACTGATTGGTGTGTAGTATAGTGTAATTTGTGATCTTACCTTGTATGAAAAAGTGCAGCGTACGCTTCGCTCCCTGCCAAAACATAACTTATTCCAATGGCTACACTGCAAAAATAGAAACGAGGTATTAGATAGATAATTTACTTCACCTATTCAATTGCAAACAAGCTCAAGCAAAGTTGTAATATAATATATTATATATACAAACATTAAATCAAGTAAATAGGAAATTAAGCTATGAGCTGGCATACACCGCATGAGTTTCAATATGGTGTTGTGTTAGAACAATATTGCACACTTTATAAATCAGTTTACCTGAAAGTCATACAAAGCACTCATACACTGAAACACAGTGAGCTTTTATGAGTGAGTTAAAGGATTGAAAAATCTTTACACCATCATCTTTAAAGGTCATTGATTCATTTATCTTTATCCTGGTCATAGTTGTGGTGGATCAGGAGCATAGCGCAGGGACACTGGATATGAGATAGGAATACAAATTGGTTTGGAAGACAGTCCATCGCAGGGCACCATACACACACATTCACACTAGGTACAACCACAGCTCACAGCTAGGTACAACTGCTGTATGTAACAATCCACCTACAGACATGTGTTCGAGAGGTGGGAGGAAATTGGAGAAGTCTCAGGAAACCCCCAGTGACACAAAGTGAACATGGAAAAATGTGAACTTAAAAGCAGTTAACTGCAATACACAAAGTCATACAGCTACAGGTTAATGACTTTTATTATCGTTTACATAAAAATATCAGAACGACCAAAGTATCTCTGATTGTGGAATGGTTTTGGTGACAGATGGATTGTTTGATTATTTCATGAACTGGTGAGTTGGGATTTTCAAGCATGACACTCTCTAGAGGTCACAGAGAATGTTCATGAGAGAGGTCAGAGGAGATAGGCAGATAGGTTTGAGCTGACAAGAAGGCTATGATAACCTTGAGGCGGATGGAAAGGCTAGAACAGCAGAAGACCACATGAGGGATCACTCTCAGCTAAGAACCGAATTTTATAGTCTACAGGGTCACTGAAACTGGACAGCTGATGATTAAAAAAAAAAAAAAAAAAAAATATATATATATATATATATATATATATATATATATATATATATATATATATATATTCAGTCTTTTACTGTCACTTAAAAAAAAGAAGAAAAAAAGAATTCTACTGTGAGCATTTGAATCACATGAACATTACCTTGACCAGTATCTGCATGAGTTGAGTGAGATGCATCTCACTGCTGCCACATGATTGGATGATTAAATAATTGCACGAATGTGCAGTTGTACAGGTGTTTATTATAACATGTTTGTGAGGGTAGGTCCTGTACTTTTATTCTATATGCAATTTTCACTTGTTTGTATCAGTGATATTTCCCACCCACTTCTGTAACACATCATCTAGTACTAAAGATCTTTTTGCATTGTGTTACCTGTCTGAATTCTCATAACACTTTGAGCAGATCTGAACCACTCACTCACTCACTCACTCACTCACTCACTCATCATCTATACCGCTTAATCCTGTATTCAGGGTCACGGGGGGCCTGGAGCCTATCCCAGGAGACTTCGGGCACATGGCAGGGTACACCCTGGACAGGGTGACAATCCATCGCAGGGCACAGATCTGAACCAATCAAATGTAAATAATTGTGAATTGAAGGTGAAATTTAAGTGGTATTGCAACATCCAGGTCCTTGGAAGCATGTTTAAGACTTCACAAAGGTGCAACCTTGTTTTTGAGTCATACTTACCATCACATTAATACTGTACTTTAGCTCAACAGTGCTGTGCTCTGCAGAGCCATGCACTTAAATGGAAAAGTAAAACAGTGGCTCATTGCCAGCTTTTGTAAAGTCTGAGGGTTTATAAACATGGGCAAACTCTTTAAAATCAAAATCATCAGTTTTATAATATGCAGTAGCAGGATGAGATTAATTTCATTAATCTCGTGGAGTTTGCATGTTCTCGCTGTGCTCCTTGCACCTTGTGCCCTGAACCATTTCCATGAAGGGGTATACAAGTAGTCCCCTACTTACTTATAAACAAGTTCCGTTCCAGGAGCACGTTCTTAAGTCGAACTTGTTCGTAAGTTGGACAGTGTGAGTCTCGTAGGCCTTTGGCACAAATATACAATATAAAGCGTACCAAACCATTTGACTAAATCTGTTCCCTTTTCCAACACTGCCAAAAAAACTGTAACTATGCCTAAGGAAATTAATCCCACATATATAATACATAAGTAAAAATAAAACTAATTAACCTTCACTTTACCTTTGAAAATTATCAGGCTGTGTGTATGAAGCGGAGCCATGACAATTTGGCCTGTCAAAGTTGCCTAAAGTTGTTAAATCCTTTCACTTTCCCACTTATTCTGCTTCCAACACATCAACTTCACGATATATAAATTATTGTATATAGGTTTGCTGAATTGGATAAAACCAAAGTTGTTTGCTGGAGATACATTCAAGGGGAACAATTTTTTAACAGAAAACAGGTAAAACACAGAAAAGCCTGAAATTCAGGCAGTTGGCAGAAGCTACACTTATTGCACTTACTGGAGATCACTGAACATCAGTAAGTAACCATGATTATGTCTGTGTGACAGCACATTTAATTGCTGACAAATGGCCACTGCACTCATCCGCTCTAGGTATGTTAAAAACACAAGAAAGAGCTTTTGACAAAGCATGTGCTAGCCAAGTTAAAAAGGAGATAACAGGCACGATCAAAACTACAGGTACAGGAACAGACAGGGCTCACACTATGACTGCTGCAAAGAGTTACCCATTTGAGCAATTTTAATTGAACTTTTGTTAAATGTTGGTGATATTATAAAACTGCATAATTTGTTTCCTTAAACCATCATACATTTCCTTATTCCAACTTTGCAAGTTTATAATACAAGTAAATCTAAGTATTTAAAAATTGTGATTAATCATGATTGATCAGTGTGATCTAGTAGATAAAATTTTTAATTGATTGACAGCACTATATATATATATATATATATATATATATATATAGATAGATAGATAGATAGATAGATAGATAGATAGATAGAAGATTTGTTGTCTGCTTGTTTTCATTTATCCCTGTCCTAAAGCCATTATATTGTTTGGTTTTTGTTGCTATATAAAACGTTATATAAAACGACCTAAAGGACACCTGCATTGTGTACTATAAAATGCCAAGTTTCATTATTATTAAAAAAATAAATCATTGATGAATAAAATGTTCCCTGCACAACAAGCACTGGACTTGGACTACCAGGTTAAACAGGGAAAAAGCTGCTGCTGAGGGCACTGGTGACATTTCATGTGTAAACAAAGCACCACTTTCTGCCACTCTTCAGGGCACGACATGGATTAAAAACCTGCTTAGCACTCAGGTCTCATGAGGTCTTTATTTTCTCTTGCCTCAATGCAGAATGCAGTGCAGCTCTATCTTTGTGCTTTCATTAACCTTTTTGTTGATTAAGATAAAAGGTGAACATCCCTAAGCTGAAACCTCTCTCCTTATCGGATGTTGACATTTAAGTTTTCTCTCCTTTTTGTGTCTTTATTTTGAGGAGAACATGCCATAAGTCACAGAAAGCATAAGCCCGTATGGATATGTACAAACGTTATGAATGTCACTATAGAATTGCCATTTCCCACTTGAACTAATTAGAAGGAATAATTAGTATAAAGTCAAAATTATTCTCTGCAGACCTTGAATGTTAGTGTAATGGTGAGTTAGTGATTTGGTTCTGGTATAGGGTGTTAGAAACATAACAATGAAAACAATTGCTGAGCCATAGTTCTAATATTAGGCACTTAATTTCCACAAACATCTAGAATCCTAATCTAATCCAAATCGGTCTTGTTCCTTCCCAGTCTGGTATTATGCAGAATCCACAGTGCTTCCACTAAAACTTCAACTATCAGCTTTCCTTTGGTAGAGCCCTGTATTTTTCAACAACAACAAAAAAAGTTAAAATCTTGTTTCTAAGTGTGTAGCATCTAAAATGTTTTTTTGTCATGACCCTAACAGCAAAAATGATCAAAACATAAAGCATGAATAAAATAAATTACATTTATTAAATTGAATTTTAATTACATTTAAGACCATTAAGACCATTTTAGCTTTCAGATTAAAAGTCCAGAATATAGTTTGTAATTAGTTTGTCTTGATAACCAGTTGTCAGAATTTAGTTTTGAAGCTTCATGCTTAATGCTAATGCTAACACATTGTAATATAACATAACAGAGACACACATTGAAACACACCACATAACACAACAGATGGCAGACAGACAAAAGTGAAAACAAATGACTAAAATAATGGCAACAATTAGGAAGTAACAAGACAAATCAAGAGAGAGACAAACAGGGGAAAAGGAAATGAACCTTGATGTGAAACACAGTATGCAGGGACATTAAAACAATCTCACAATACAAGTCCTGCAAAATACAGAAAAAAATGATGGGTCTGCAGCATCCCAAGAGAAAACATGAGAACATCCCCTCTATAATGAACAGGTCCCAACAAATTCCAAAGGGAGTCCAGCAGGTGGGAGCTTAGCATGGAGGCTATGGCAGAGCTTGGCACAGGAGATGGAACTGACTTGGCATGGATATTGGGCTGGGTCTCTACATAGTGAGAGAACCTGACCATGATTTGGCATGAGGAAGAGAGGGAAGCTTGTCCTATACACTAGACCAGAGCTTGGCATAAAAACTGGGACTGAATTTGGCCTGGGTGCTGAAACAGGAATGGGGTTGGATCTGACAAGGTGACCGGGCAGGACCCAGGCACTTGGTGTGGAGACTGGGTCAGTAACAGGTGAGAAAGAATTTGGGGGCGTGGCTCTCTGGCAGAAACCTCATGAGTATAGGGTTGTTGAGCTAACATGAGCTTATGGGGGCTGCCTCTTTGGCTTCCAGCACATGTCTGAGTGGGGCTGTTCTAAGGCTTGGAATGGGAGAGTCTGCCTTAAGAGCATCTGGCGGAAGCCTGACTGGGACAGAGCATTATTAAAACTTGGAAGCATTGCAAGGTATATCTGATTTTGAGTTGGGCATGGCTTGGAAAGAACAGGGTTTTAGCTCAAGTAGAGCTCTGATTTTGGCAGAGCATGGCATGGATCTGATACATCATAACATGATTCAAGCATAGCATGACAAGGAGCAGACAAATCATGTTAAAATTCAGGCAACAAAAAGAATGACCACACATTAAAAACATTATTTTGATATTGTTTGCTGCAGGTACGGTACTTAGATTTTTACAGTTATCCTTTATAAAGAATCTGCCACATGCTCAGAAACTCCACTAACAATTTACCAAATTGTAGCTGCAAATTAGGCACTTTATCTTGTATACTACTAAATTAAGAACTAGATATGATATTTGCTGTATATCTTAATCACGCTTCCCATGTTTTCAAGGATAAATAAGGAAGCACATGAAACTTTGAGTCATAATGTAAAACTGTATACTGTACATAAAGTAAAAAAATATGCCCTGCAGCAGTTTCCTATAAAAATTAAATATACTTTAATTACTGTTGTGTTATGCAACAGCGGACAATAAGGCTTCGGTATAGAAAGCCAATATGGCATATGATCAAATTTCTATTTTAAGAAATAGCAAATAAGGTTTTATAACTTACAATAACAGGGTTGAGATCACTCCATAGGGCATGTTTAAAGAACTTTTAAAGGTATTGTGTGTGCACTAAACTTCAAGCAGTTAAATATAAAACCATGAGACAAGCGCTCAATAGAAAAGAGTCATTTGTAAGCTCTAAAGGCAAGTCAGAAATGTACCATTCCAGAAAAACATAATGTCCAACAATTTTCTCATGCTATTTCCTCTGAAATTGTGGGATCAATGAATGTTCTGCACAAAACTGGGAAAAAACTAGTATGAAATTGGTTCAAAGTGGTAGTATTATTGAACTGGATGAATTTCATACAAAGAAAAAAAAAAAGATTACATATATGATTGTTGACCGGGTCTCATATAAAGGTATTTTGTTTGAAACATACTACAACTAAAATGACATACTACAACTAAAATGAAGTTAAAATTGTTGCTGTCCAGGTACATAGCAAATGTAAGGGATGTGGGGAAATGTCCCCCACACATTTGTAGGTGAATGATTCCTCCCCCCTTTCATTTTCTCTAATGATTGCTTGGTTGATTGAATGATTGATTGCATAGTGCACATGCCCTAAAAAACTATTACAAGGTTCTGAGGGAAAAGGAAAAATGCACCATTTTTAGACTGTGTTTTTTTTTCAAAAGCATTTATTAAGGTACTGTTTGTTTGAACTGACTAAAGCAGCTGCAATTAAGATGTATGGGACCCAATACAAGTAAGTAGATGTTTCCTAATAATATTTTTTAATGTATAGAATTAGCCACATTATCTGGCAGACAAGAACGTATGAAAATAATTGTCTTGGCATGTGCACGGGATGGGCATGCGCCTAAACCATTTGTCTTTCCTCGCTCACTCCATAAGCTCACTAGGTAGGCGGCTTCCCCTTCTTCAGGTATGCAAAGGGGCGGGCCGCTCGAAGTGGCACGGCCGGTGACTCTTCATTAGATAATGGATAATTAGATAATTAGCAATGGAGCTCGGGCTTTCCTTGCACTACAAAATCGAGGTCCAGAGGGTTAAAGAGCAGAGTTGCATGGTGAACTTTTAGAATTGCAAAGAGTGGCATGCGAGCGGGGTGCTGTCATGCGCCCCAGGGACTTTAAAGGCTAGAACTGAATGCAGCTGTTTAATTACCGCTTTGAGGACAGCTTCAAGTGGACTGCACAAGCTCCCGTGGTAGTTTCCCTCTCGTTTAGAACCAGCCCTCGTGATTCTGCTGCCGAAAAGGACAGGCCTTTCTGCCTTATGTTAAGGCCCCCTTTCCCCCAGCTGGGATCGTCACTGCGATCCCGGTGAAGCAACGTTGGCTGGGAGCGCGTTCGACGCCCAGCTGCGGCCACACCCAAGGAAAGCTGGGATGGGCTGGTTGGCCATGACAACGAGAGGAGCCACTCTCACTTGCTCACACGGGCCCCCTCCACCACTCTGCCCTCTCCACTCGTACCCACATATCAGCTGGTCACTGCCTCCAGACCCACATGTGCACACATTCCCTTCCCATTTTCTGTCAAATCAAACTCCCATTGAGAACATACAGCTCTGCACTAGTTAAAGTGGAATAAGTTAGAGAAGTTGATATATGTACAGTACCAGTGAAAAGTTTGGACACAAGTGTAAGTTTATTTTCCTACATTCTAGAACAATACTACAAAATAACACATGTGGAATTCGGTAATTAAGTGACTACAATAACAGTCAGTTGTTATTTTAAGACACTAATGTCAGCTGTTCTAGAATTCTGGAATAGTTATTGGAAGAACAGTATTGTCAATTGTATTTGCAAAATCCACAGTTTCACTATAATGAAACTCGTGGTTCTTATGAAGGTTCTCATGAAGTTTATTTAGAATGACCAGCCTCAAAAATCGCCAATTAATAGCAACTCAGATTAGAGGCGTTATTAAGGTTTTACAGAGCATAAGTAGCAGACACACTTCAATATCAACTGTTCAAATGAGATTATTGCATTTTGAATGCTTTCAGCATTGTTTTATAATGTAGAAAGAAATAAACATTTTATAATCTTTCTTTAATTGTTTATGAAAGCAGTTGCTAAAGTTTTTATGATGTTTAATCAATTGTTCACGGTTTGTGCTTTGATTTATTTGACCAGTGGTTGTGGCTTTCTTCACAAGAGGGTGACGAAACAGATGTGGAGGAATGTGAGTCATATAGAGACAACTACTGGATATGGACAGGTCCTTCCTTTTTAAAATGGCTGCTGTGATCCTTTTGAAAATAAATGCAATGTAGCACATGTTGTCCGCAAGTCTAAAAATATGTTAAGATACGGTAAGATTTGCAAACAATTACACTGTGATTTGAAGTGATCTGTGCTTCAGTGGATATAATCTGGAAGCAAATCATGATGTGGGCTACATACTGTATCTGTGGGTGACAGACAGTGGAGAAAAGGATAACTTTGTTTACATGTCCATACAGCATCACATTTATCACTGACTGAGATTATATTTCCATCAGTATTTCTGTTAGGTAAATAATGAATTGTGAACGGCAGAATTATTGGCACCCTTTATAAAAATGGACAAAATGATTGCATGAAATATAACTACTACAACTGCTATTACATCAACCTGTATCAGTGTGCTTTATGTCCTATAACTACATAAGCACTTTCCTTGCACAGCTGATCAGCATCATGTGAATCTCAAAACTTTCATTTCTTTCCCATTTTTAGCACACCTACTAGAAGTGCTTATGAATATTTTAGATTTAGTCGAGTCATTTATACAGTATAAGTACTATTGCAGGACTTATGGTATATTGGAGTAAGATGTATGGCTGATGTATAAACTTCTAGCAATAAATAAATAATAATAAAAAAATCATTACTTACAAATGAAAAAACAGAATAAAGCTGAAGGCCTGGTTGCTGCGTTTGCTCAGGAAGAGTACGCCAAGAGAATGCAGGTTCGGATGAAGTTGCTCCTGAAGCTTTATTCCTGAAGTCTTGTCCTTCTGCAGCAGCCCTGCGTCTGTATGCATAAGAATCAAAATCAGAATGAGTTTAATTGGCCAAATAAGATTCACTTTAGTGCAATTTGTCTTGGCAGACACCAGCGCAAAGAATAGACTAGGAACAGAACAGCGGCTTTAAAGCGGCACGGCGCGAGACAACATCGCTTTTCTCTTTTTATTTGTCTCCCTTTGATAGCTGATGCTAGTGACAAGTACATTTCAGATAATAAGAGTGCAGAATGAATGGGTCAGGGAGAGAAACGCCTCAATCTGGCAGCGTGAGCGCCATGGACCAGTGGAGCCATCCTTCAGCTGCACACATCACTCTTCATCTGGGGCTGTGGCCGCGTTCAACCACTTTTATGGGGTAAATAATGAATCAGGGAGCTGATAAATGGGAGGAGCGGTGAGAACACGGACAGGACAGATGAATATGGATGGAGATAAGGAAGGGAATGAGGAAGCCTGTCAGAACACTGAGAATAATTCATACACCTGCATGAGGGGGCTAAGAGAAACAAGAGAGACCTGTTTATTTTCATGATTCTGCTCAACGCTTTTCTACTTCCTGTCTTGCTGCTTCTAGCATAACCATGTTCCATCATCAATGATTACACTTTTACTTATTAGCTTACTTTTTAATTATCTATCTATCTATCTATCTATCTATCTATCTATCTATCTATCTATCTATCTATCTATCTATCTATCTATCTTTTTATTAATCCTACTAATGTAGCCAAAGTGTCTTGGTTAAGTAATTTTTACTTTTGCCCAGTATTTTAGTTTTTTTACTTCTTGGTTCCTTGATTTCAGATTCAGTGGTCTTTCCTCTTTATTTGGCCCAGTTATTAGGGTTTCCCACTCGACTGATTTTATACAAATTCTGAAAAACTAGGTCTTATAGTTAAAAAGAGGGTTTTTGATCAATAAATTGATCACTCATCACTAATCGTTTATACAACTTAATCCTGCATTCAGGGTTTCTGGAACTTTAGTGTACACCCTGGGTGCCAATCCACCGCAGGGCACAAATACAAATTGATCTAAAAATAAATAAATGAATAAATAAATAATAACAATAATAATAAAACCCTCTAAAGAATTGAAATTGAATTTTCTCGTTCAGGTGTGAATCTTCTCGTGAAGGTTTCTTGTTCAAGGTGGGACATACTGTGTGACAGCACTTCATAAGGAAAGTGGAGTAACACTTTCCTCTGCAGATGAATGATGTACAGTATGACATAACCATGTCCACCAAGATTCATCGTGACAGTTTTGTTCTGTTCTATAGCAGTGTGGCATAACGGACGCAAACTAGTCATCTTAGTTGTCTGATGTTATATAAGCTACCTCTACTCTGCATCTCTTTTATGACATATTTTGAAAAAAAAAAAAAAAGAAGTGATGGATATCAAATGTAAATACATAAATAAATGAAAAATACTGGCACAAAAATGCAATTTGACACACCTGTTTGACAAAAGTTACGGATTCCATCCTGACATGTTATATACAGTAATAGCATCCCAAAAGGGTTGAAATAAGAAGGCCCAAGAAGGGTCTCATTCTTTTATAGGTATTATCTTAGCTAAAAACATTTGAAACAGAGGATTTGTACTGTATGTGTTTTGACCATTGTGTAGAGTTATGACAGTTTTGTGTGTGCATCCTCTCCTGTTTGTCATAAAAATATATGACTAAAACAAGCAGTATCATAAAATAAGTGGTTATGCTATCAAACATTATGGCAGATATCTGGATCATTATGTTGTCTTTCTTTTTTTGGCTTCTACCATCAAGGGGTCACCAATGCAGAGCATCCGATCCGCATACTGTACATCTTGGCACAGGTTTTATACCGGATGCCGTTTCTGTTGAATCCCGTCCATTCTTTTCAGGCTTGGAGCTGGCACTAAGGATGACCTGCATCCAGTTGCTGGGGATCATTATGTAAGTGTAAAATAGTTTTTAAATTACTGGATTTTCAGTCATGGCACCAAATGACAGCCTGTGACACTTTCTGTGGCGCATTAATGGCATTGTTATGACAGTCTTCTAAGGATTGAAAGGAAATATTAGTAAAATGAGAAATTGTTACACTATTAATGTCATGCTATACTGATTAAATTTGCAAAAAGAATTCCAAAGTGCTTTGTGTACCATTAAGGAAGCTACATGCATGAATATTAATAGATTCTCTTACTTTAAGCACTTTCCTTTGATATATGGAATAATGTGATTCTGATAGAAATCAAGTGAGTTCCATAGTACCATTATCAAACTATTCATTGTTTATTTTGTATATGCTCCACATTGATAAGATAAGATAAGATAAGATATACCTTTATTCCTGATATATAGATATACATTAAATTTCTATGTTACAGCAGCAAAGAAAAATATGTGAACATAAAGTAGGAACAGTTCAGTGTATAAATAATGTACAAAAGAAAAAAAAGAAAAAAAAACAATGCAAATGTTACACTTTGAATGAAATTGTTTGAAAAAAGTTTGAAAGGGTCTTACTGCACAGTTACTATTGCACAAAACTTTATGATATTTTAACTATATTGTGAGATATTGTACAGTAGCTATATTTTTAAATTTGTAACTATTGTAACTATATATTGCACCAACAGTATATCACAGTAATAACAGTGTGTGTGTTAGTGACTGGTTCACTGGGATCAGCTCTGATTGTGCAGTTGTAATATATATATATATATGAATATTTATGAAGAGGCAGATATAAGCAGATATAAGCAATATCAGCTGGATCAGGACATAAGCAGAGGTCAGTAGTGTGGTGACCTGTCAGTGATCTGAACGACTGATGGGATGATCATCAATTTTAGTAAATGATCAGTTGATTTCCTGTGCATTTCATTCAATCGATTATCAAAAATTCCAATTGAATGTTGTTTTTAACAATTCAATGTGAATTGTTAAAAAATCCTAAAACACTCAATGTTACATGTTTTTTCCCGCACACCTGCTCAACCGCTCTGTAATGGAAAAGCACATGGGGATAATGTCGAAAACTGTGCATGCTCACAACATGGGTATGTACATATGTCAGGGTAATGGCAAGTATACAAGCAAACAAATAAATACTTAAATATCAGGCAGTATAGAATTTTAAAGGGAAAAAAATTCTATTGAACCTTGAACTGAAATGTCAAATGGTAACAAGCTTTTCAAGCAAACAGATTAACAAAAGAATAAATGTATTTATATTAATGTAATTAGATTTAGCCAAAAATCACGCAGAATTATGAAATATTTTTTGCCTAACTAAATTATAACCGAGTATAAACATATTAAGTAAAATATATTACTTTCTTTTTAATAAACAAATCCGCACTACATTCATATTCAAAATTCTGTTTTCTGCCACACTGTCTCATCAGTGCTTTTCTTTCAAGGCTACTGTATTGCCAGTCACTGCTGTGCACATGAAAATGTGTTGCATCAGTTCATTTGTGGTGCGAGCCACTTGTGATTTGCACAAAAGAAGAGCAGAGGATAGCAGTTATTCTTTTCTTTTTTTTTGGATATCTACAAAAAAACATGTCAGGTGGTACTCTAAGAAAGGCGACACTTTCTTAAAGGGAATCATTACTAGTGACGAGACATGGATTCATCTATGAGAGTAAGTTCAAAGTAGCAAAGAAAAAAGTTTAACCATCAGCTGGAAAATTGATGCTTACAGTCTTCTGGGATTTTCATGGGTCCAGTATTGAAACATAATCAGGCAAAAGGTTCAACAATCAACAGTGCTCATTATAGTAAGATGCTTATCGAAGAGCTTCAGGAGGACTGCTAGCCGAGTGGGTTGAGATCTCGCACACTTCTGCCCACACTGTCACCTCTGTGTTAAAGCGTCGTCCCTATAGTTCTGATTAGGCTCCATCGCACTTTCACCTGTTTGTTCCCCTGAAAGCACTTCACTTCTAAAAATGAAGACAGCAATGCACTCATGACTCACAGCTAAACTTAAAACATTTTCTTAATTCAACTCAACTCAGAAATTTATGCTTACAGTCTTCTGGGATTTTCATGGGTCCAGTATTGAATGGGAATTAATGAGGGAATATAGAAGCTTGTTGACAGATAAACAACGTGTATTGAAAAGCAAAGAGATTATGTCAAAAAGTGATGTGCGTCTTTTCTCAAATTAAATTGAAATAAATTCTACAGCCAGAGTTAAGATTCACCTTCGTACATGTGTTTGTGTTAGATTGGATTACTGTGTTTTAGATCATTATTAATTATATTATTTATCATACTTAACCACTGATAAATGCCAGAGTATGAAAGATGCTACAGTCGTCATTGGCATACCGTTCTAACATGATTTAAGAAATTACAGACATAAAACAACAGTGAAACAAGCTTACGACTTAATTCCTAATGGCACGGTAGTTTGTACCTTTCATTAAAATGACGAATAACTTTTTAAATCGTTTATGTCAGTCAGCCACCAATCTTGGTAATGATACTTTGGTGTGGCAATCAAGTCTGAGTTTCTTAAACATTAAGACTACTGTAAGAATGACAGGGGAATATGCATTGCAGGGATGAAGGCTACATCATTAATTTCTGAGAAGGGCCCATCTGCTCTGGAAAAAACGGACAGCCGAGTAATTAAGACAGAAAGCTGCTCGATCTCAACACCTGTCTCTGGGTTTTTCAGTTTGAGGCGGCAAGGCAAAAGGGAAAAAATTCGGGAGGAAGCATAATATAGAACCAGACGTGCTGGTATAATAATAAAAAAAAAAACTCAGAGCGCTGGGGTCTAATGGTAATATTCATTATGGCTGCCAGTGTGACTACAGATACACCCTTACATTAAACACCAGTTAGGATAGCTTGTGCCAATATAAGCCTTTTCTGATGAACAAAGTAGTAGATTGTGCTACAAATGATCAACACCAGGACTAAACTAGTGTAGTGATGAAGCAGATGGAACAGAAGACTTAGTTACTATTGTTAATTATTATTATTATATAACAAAATTGTTATTAATCAGCTAAAACTCTCTACCATTACTGCCACTCCCATACTACTACTATGTGTAACCAGATGAACTTTTAGAGCACCAGGTAGGATTTTACACAAAACTGTATCATGCAGATGCCTGTGATCTAACCGATACTTGCTGTTACACAGTCTGACACTTGTATTTACTGACCCGCACACCCTCTTACACACATGATTCTAAACATTTCATTTTCTTACGCAACTCCCCATGATCAGTCTCTCAATGCACAGAATGAGTTTACTAATGAATAAAATGTACATTCATTACAACTTCAATCAGGAGTTGTTTATTTCTGTTCATATCATAAAGTATCTGTGGCTATGTGGATGAAACACGTGACTCTACAATCACCGTTGTATGAAACTGACATACGCAAATAATCAATATACATTGATTGAGTAAGAAGACACAGCCATCGAAACAGCAGATGAATTTTAGTGCTATAGCAGCTAGCCACTCAGTGCTGACATCATTTCAATCCGTTTTTTTTTTCATCCATATGCAGCTCTAGTTTTGACAATGGCATGTCGTCAGATTTAATTAGAACCAATGCTGCTCTAGGGTGTTAGATTTTTACTTAAAAACATCCAACCTTCACTCTCTAATATTACACATTCTAATGTTGCTAATGGCAGTAACATGGCAGTATGATTTGATTGGTGTGAAGCCAAAGGGTGCCTTCACTTGGCATAGTCCTGACGGATAACAGTTTGTCTATGCTGTTAGTTTGATCTGATTGTTTTATCCTTCATTTGTTTATTGATTTAAGTTGCAATATTTTTTTTATTTATTAAGTATTGAAGTATATATACACTATATTGCCAAAAGTATTCGCTTGCCTGCCTTCACATGCATATGAACTTGAGTAACATTCAATTCTTAATCCATAGGGTTTAACATAATGTTGGCCCACCCTTTGCAGCTATTTGCAGAAGGCGTGTTGTTAGCTTCTTTAAGTTATTGCTAGATAAACAGCTTCAACTCCTCTGGGAAGGCGGTTTCCACAAGGTTTAGGAGTGTGTTTATGGGAATTTTTGACCATTTTTCCATTTGTGAGGTCAGACACTGATGTTGGACGAGAAGGCCTGGCTCACAGTCTCCGCGCTAACACTAACCCTAGGTAATGACTCTGTGCAGGCCTGTCACGTTCTTCCACATTAACTTGCTCATCCACGACGTCTTTATGGATCTTGCTTTGTGCACTGGTGCGCAGTCATGTTACAGGGAAAACTCGTCGTCTCTATAATTTGCAGTTGTGGATTTTGGACCTTCAGGATTTTGGATGTGTTGCGGATACTTCTTACAGTATATTAAATAACTTTAATGTTAACTCTTTCCTAAATGTTTCTTGTTTAACTGTTCATGCTTTCAGTTTCTACTGTCGGTGTTCCTTGTTTTCACTGCTTCCTTGTTATGATCCGAGTTTTGTACAGTTTAGGGTCTTGCATCTGTGTGTTAACTGTGTTTTTTTGCCTAGCATATTCTTGGTCCATAGTCCATACATCCATCCATACATAGTTCTACATCTCCTAGATAAAGTCATATCAGCACTTGCATCCTGCTTCAGGCCTCGTTCTTGACAGTAGGAGGTAATGATTGACACACACGGTGTAATTAATGCACATTCAACCAATGATGATTTGAGATCAAACATACAGTATAAACACATGTGGCTGGCTTCAAAGGTCTTTAAAAAATACTGAATTAAACAACTATTTTGTTACATAATGTATAACTATGTCAAAGCAGTAGTTTCAAATTTATAAGCATTTAGCGAATTTATATTTGTTGAAGACTTCTGTAAGGATTAAAAATCCCACTTGGCTGAGTCTGAGTCTAGACATGACAAAACTATATGCTGTGGAATCTTTTAAAAAGGTCAAGTCTTGATATAAAGCTGATTCATTTTAAGATCAGCATTTCAGCATTTCAACTTCTGTGTTTCTTCCTTGTGGTAGATGATTAACAGTCCTATGGGACACTGTGCTCTTTCTCTTCTTTCTTTTTTATTGCTTATGTCTAAAATATTATTAGAAAGATGTTAAGAAAGAGATTATATAGAAAGTAGTTTCATGTCTTTGTGCATGATCAAGAAATGCTATATTTATTCTGAACATTAAACTTTAGAACTATCTGAACTTTCTAAACCATGTTGCGTAGGTGGGCTTCTTCACCTGAGCAGCTCATACTAGATCCTGTCCATTAGCTATGTAACAATGGCCTTGAATGCATAGTTGAGGACATTATTTAGTTGAAAGATTTGAAACTTAAATTGAAGGAAGTCGAGTGTCAATGATTAGGTAAGTTGATGCAAGTGCAGGTCTTCTTGATGAAACGCAAACCAACAAAAGTAAACATATCAATAGGGAACTGTGAACATGAACTATCAGCACATGATAAACACAACAGTAGCGAGACACATAAGTACTCAAACCAACAATTTGAATACAGCAAACATAATGACCAACAGGTGAGTGTTATGTGGCAAATGTGACTTGCAATGTCTGGTGGGAGCTGTAGTACAGTGCCTCCATGGCGCTTTGATGACACAAAGATTTAAGCTCTTGGTCTGTCTAAACATTGTGGTACTTTGGTGTCAGAACCTTTTTTTTTCTCCCAAGATCGCTTTATTTAACATGCTACAGTACATTTTGCGTTTCATCTTATCTAATAGTCTAGTCCTAGTTGGAGCTTGACACTAAAGCTTGAGCAGGCTTAAGTGCTGGCATTGAAGGATTGATTTCAAAAAAGTTTCTTCTTTTTTTAGTGTTGTTTTTGAATTAGTTGCTGTTGTAAGAATGGTGCATAATACAGTACTTGCTTTTAAAACTGGACAAACCCAATTAACAAAACTAATCTATGCATTTCTGAAAGTCACGCATGGATCTAATTCACTGCAAATTTTAAACTGTTATAGTCTTTTGAACCAGTCATTTATTATGCCCAAATTGCACCTTAAATTTATTTATTTATTTTTTTACATTAACATTTTATCTGCTTTTATTTTATATACATCTCTAATCAAAAACTGCTGTCTCATGAATAAGTCTTAAACAAAGAAAACATACAACAAGGTCAAGGGTGCCATGGGAGGCTATCCCAAGAGACTCGGGGCAGTAGACAGGGTACACTCTGGTAGGGTGCCAATCAGTCAAAGGGCACAAGTGTGGAGACACTACAGGTTATTTGGAAATTATCTTATTCTGCATGTCTTTAGACACTGGAGAAGAAACTGGATTACCTGGAGGAAACCTACCAGGCACAAGAGAGCAAGCACACAGACCCGAGATGGGAATCAAACTCTCAACTCTGGAGGTATGAGGCCACAGTGCTAACCACTATGCCACCATACCCCCCAAACCAAATACACAACTACAAAATAGAAAAGCCAAAAATCAACCCAAAAAAAAAATAAAAATACATCCAAAACACCAAAAACTATAAACATTAATGAAAAAGTAGGTACCCAACTTAAATGATAAAATTAATATCATATGAGTGCTCTCTATTAAAATTAGTGTAACAAAAGACACCGTGGAATCAATTATGCTAAAATTTCCTATTATTTCTCAGTTCTTCATTTCTGCTTTCTGTCAGACTCACACATGCTGAAGCCAATCAGCAATGATGAGCAATAAGGACAGGCTCTACCTCTGTTAGTTGATTCTCTTTCTGGGGTGTGAATCTATCCTGGTAGCTTGTGGTACTGCAAGGTATAAATAAAACATCAAGTATATATTTCCTTCTTAATTACTTACTCATCTTTACATATGTTTAACCATATCAAAAGAAATAGATACCTGAAAAGGTTTTTTTTTCTTTCTATTTTATATTTTTTGTGTGTAAAAACATAATTAAAATCATCTGATGTGGGTCTTAGTGTTAGGCATGGGCATGGCTATATGCGCCACTCAACAGATCCGAACAATGTAAGTTTACCATGTATAGAAAAAACAGAAATGACTGTAATGCACACACAAGCTGCCACAATCCTCAAGAAGCAGAAACAAAAGGGCGACACAATATGGCTTACTCCCAAAAAATTAATTAATCTTTTGTTATATTTAGATATGTGCCTGAATTTAATCTGCACCATGAGTGAAATGAAAATGTTGAGTAAAAACGATGTTATGAACTGTTATGTGCTGGATTTAATAATCTACTTTAAAATAAGCTTCTAATAATGTAATACGGTCAATGTAAACAAACACCTGCACCAATAGATAGAAAAGATAAACTAAATATTTTCATAATAATACCAAATCCCACTATGATCAAATTATTTTTATTATCTGATCACACACACACACACACACACACACACACACACACACACACACACACACATACATAAAACATAGAATTAAAATGGGGGGAATAACTTTTACACAACTGTATGTACTGTATGTATGTATGAATTTATTTAAACAAATTTATTCATAAAGATAAACTGTTTTGCATTTATTGTTGTTTTTATGTTTACATCAACATACTATTTTATTTACAACATTATTCCAAACAGTAAATTGCTTTATTTACATTTTATATACAGTACATAATATTCTGTTACAATGGTTTGTTTTGGCACATTTTCCTCTAACACTTGTTTTGTTTGTACACCTTCCGCTTTCTTGTGTTGACTGTATGCATGGTTCATTTATAATTCATCATCATATTCTTTTTATGGTTTATTACAAGTTCATCACTAAAGCTCATTATCCCTTCTAGTAAATAATAAAACATACAAATGTGCTTGTAAAGAAGAATAAAGGAAATGGTTGCTTTGCTTGCTGGCACTTAAAGCTTGTTAATGGTTGAGAGGAACATTATTTACAGTTTATTTTTCCTGGGCTTTTTCAGAAGTCAGAGTCAGGCCAGGCAGTTGCGGGCAGGACCACGAGCAGGCAAGGTCAGAACAGGCAGCGAAAAAACAGAAACACAGAGACAAGCAGAAAGGTCACAATCAGAATAGCATGAATAACAAGAAACCAGAGTAAATAAGATAATATACAAATGGACTAAGCAGTGAATGATAGACTAGTGAGACTTGTAAAGAACAGAAGCAAACTGGATGACATATATAAGTATGCAAATGAGCAAAAAGTGACAGGAGCTAATGAGCAGAACATAATGGGCAATTAGAAATAGAAAGACCAAAAGGTGCAGACACTCATTAAGTGTCTCAGACTCTTTATCTTTGGGTAATTAAAGAAATCAACACTTGAGATGGTTAGTAGTAAAGAAAAAGTATAATCACTGTACATTTAGTGATCTAGATGCACCCACAGGAGGGGCACAATCCAGTGTCTTCTTGTGCCAGTCCCAAGTCTGGATAAATGCTGATGTAAAACAAATCAATCATGAACAGGACTTCCATACCAGATTGGTCGTAGTCCGGATTAACAACGACTAATCACTGGTGCTGTTAACCTACAGGGTGCTGGTGGAAATTGGGCTATGCAGCCGAAAAAAAGGGAGGGGAAAGAGGTGTTTTCATAGGAAGAGAGAGAAGAGGAAAGGCAAGCATTTCCATAGAAGTGACAGTAGGAACTTGTTGGGAATGTTGGGACTAACAGGGAAGGCAAGAGAGTTGGTTGACATGATGCAGAGAAGGAAGGTGAATATACTGCGTGTCCAGGAGACCAGGTGGAAAGGTAGCAAGGCTAGAAGCTTAGGAGCAGAGTTCAAGTTGTTTTTACCATGGTGTTGATAGGAAAACAAATGGAGTAGGAGTTATCCTGAAATAAGGAGACTGGAACGAGGAGGTTCAGGAGTGTGTATATATATATATATATATATATATATATATATAGAGAGAGAGAGAGAGAGAGAGAGAGAGAGAGAGAGAGAGGTTAGCTAAGAAGAAATGGGACACTAAGAAGACTGAAGAGAGTAGACCGGAGTACAGGGTAAGGTGGCAAAGGCCAAACAAAGAGCATATGAGGACTTGTATCCTAGGTTGGACAGTAATGAGGGAGAAATGGATCTGTACAGGTTGGCGAGGCAGAGAGATAGGGATGGAAAAGACGTGCAGCAGGTTAGGAGATAGGGATGGAAATGTACTGACAGGTGCCAGGAGGGTGATGGGAAGATGGAGGGAGTACTTTAAAGAATTGACAAATGTGGAAAATGAAAGAGAACAGAGAGTAGAAGAAGTGACTGGTGTGGAGCAGGAAGTACTGTAGCAAAAATAGGTAAAAGTGAAGTGAGGAGGGTGTTGAAGAGGAAGAAGAGTGGAAAGGCAGTTGGTCCCAAAGACATACCTGTGGAGGTGTGGAAGTGCTTAGGAGAGGTGGCAGTAGAGTTTCTGACTAGTCTGTTTAACAAGATTTTGAAGAGTGAGGGGATCCCAGAGGAATGGAGGAAAAGTGTATTGGTAACGATCTTAAAGAACAGAGGAGATGTGCAGAGCTGTGGCAACTTCAGAGAAATAAAGCTGATGCAGTATTTGCATTGAGGATGCTGATGGAGAAGTACAGAGAAGGTAATAGGAAGTTGCATTGTATCTTTAGATTTAGAAAAAAGCTTATGACAGGGTACTGAGAAAGGAGCTGTATATTGTATGAGGAAGTCTGGAGTGGCAGAGAAGTATGTTAGAGTGGTGCAGGACATGTATGAGAGCTGTAAGACAGTGGTGAGATGTGCTGTAGGTATGACAGAAGAGTTCATGGTGGAGGTGGGTATGCATCAAGGCTCAGCTCTGAGCTCCTTCTTGTTTGCTATGATGATGGACAGATTGACAGATGAGGTTAGACAGGAATCTCTAAGGAGCTCTTTACTCTGCACCATAATGGTGTCTGAGTAGCATTTCGAAAAGATGTGGTCAGCGGCTTCATGTGCATTTGAGGGAGCCTGTGCTCGCCTTCCATCCTCTCTGATTGGAGGCTTTTGCTGATGGGTAGTGCCCTATAAGATGAGTAGGAATTGCACATGACCAGATTAAGGGAGAAAATTGGAAAAAATAATTACTACTATTTTTTAAATCAGTCTTTCTTTAATAATTGTTCCCAGATTTATTTATATTACTTATTGCAATATCAACTTTTCCCCCCTGTTTCACTAATAATGTGTGACTTTATGACTTAAAACTAACTGTTGCCTCTTTAGTCATCCCAACAAACCAATTCAAGGAGGCAACACATTCACATACATCAATACTTTTTCTATATTAAAACATCAAATTTAAAACTATGATCAGAAAGTTAAAACTATATCCAATCTGTCTCTTTCTTAACTTTCAGTCTCTAGTTACCCCGGACTTTATTATCCTGGGAAGTGAACATGTAACTAGTTTTATACATAAACAATAAAAGCAGTGAAGTGACTGAAATTTGTTGAAATTTGTTTGTTAATGAAATAACGTTTCAAGTTTATTGCAATTAATAAAAATGAAGGCTGTGCACACAAATAGTTTGCCTTACTTACTTATTCTCATCTCTGTATATGTGGAGTCTGCAGGTTCTCTCTGTGCTTGGTGGTTTCCTCCAGGTACTCTGGTTTATCCGCCTAATGGCATGCGATGCATCTTGTTCGGCATTTCCAAACTGCCCATAGTGTATAAATGGATGTGTGTGCTTGTGCCCTGTGGTGGACTGGCACAGATTGGCACGCAGAGAGTACCCTGCTTTGTGCCTTGAGCTTCCTAGGAATAGGCTTCAGGCTCCCTATGACCCCACACAGAATAAGGGTTGTGGGCGATGGATAGATGCAAAGTCACCATGATATAAAAAAGGAAAAGTATTAAGTAAGTCTTTCTTTGTCACTTATAAATTACAATGCAGTATTATTGACAATCTAAGGGTCAGGGCACAGTCATAACATGGCCCTGAAGCAAACAGGGTAAAAGGCCTTGCTCATGAGCCCAACTGTGGTAGCTTGATAGTCCTGGGGCTTAAATCTCTGACTTTTTGATGAGTAAGCCAGAGCCACCAATGTCCTAAACGTTATGAATCGGAATAACTATGTATTGATCTGCAGTGGCCTTTCCTGACATTGGCATCTACTGTAGCTTGATACAGATAAGAATAAAATGAGAGTCCTTCAAGTGACTTTTTTTCTGAAGTATATTGACATTATTTTATTTTAAATTAATTTTGTTTGAAATAAGTTTTATCGCTTATACAAATACCATAAGACTAGACTTTTTCCCTTTTTCCCCCAAACACACACACACGCACGCACACGCACGTGCAGAATCACAACATAAGAGGACTTTCAACACTTTCTGTGTTCATTAACTCCAGTAATTACTAAGGTCTAATATTCTGTATGATGTTTTAATTTGGGCTCCAAATAAAAGCTGTTTTACAAATACACTATATGGACAAAAAGTATTTGGCCAAACCTGCAGTGACATTGTATCCAAATAATGTTCAGTATGGAGTTGGTCCTCCTTTTGCATCTGTAACAGCTTCCACTCTTCTTAGAAGGCTCTCCACAAGGTTTTGAAGTGCTTCTGTGGGAATCTGTGCCCATTCATTCTGTAGAGCATTTACGGGGCATTTATGAGGTCAGACACTGATGTTGGAGGCCTGGTCTGGCTCACAATCTCCATTCCAGTTTATCCCAAAGGTGCTCAGTGGGGTTGAGGTCAGGCCTCTGGACAGGCCAGTCAAGTTCTTTATAGTACTTACTTTGTGCACTGGGGCACAGTCATATTGGAATAGAACAGGGCTTTCCCCAAACTGTTCCCCCCCATACAAAATTGGAATCAGCAAAGTCCAAGATGTTTTTGCATGCTGAAGCATTGAGATTGCCCTTCACCTTGGATAAGGGGCCTGATTGAAATACCTGAATTCAATAATGAACAGGTTTGGCCAAATACTTTTTTCCATCTAGGTATTTTTGGTATAAAGTATGAATAATATCAAATAGCACGGTGGTGTAGTGGTTAGCACTGTCACCTTGCACCGCCAGGGTCCGGGTTCGATCCCCGGCCAGGCTCGTTTCCCGTCTCTGTGTGCATGGAGTTTGCATGTTCTCCCCGTGCTTGGTGGGTTTCCTCCCACAGTCCAAAGACATGTAGGTTAGGCTAATTGGCTTTCCCAAATTGTCCGTAGTGTGTGAATGAGTGAGGTTATGTGTGTGTGTGTCTGTGCCCTGCGATGGATTGGCACCCTGTCCAGGGTGTACCCTGCCATGTGCCCGAAGTCTCCTGGGATAGGCTCCAGGCCCCCCGTGACCCTGAATACAGGATTAAGCGGTATAGATAGTGAGTGAGTAATATCAAATACTTAGTGAGTATGTTCTACTTCAGATCTGTTACATAAAAAAGGATAATTTTTTTTACTTAAGAAAGCAGTTATTTATTCAGCACTGATTATCATGTGCCATAGCCATGACACACATAGTATAAAACCATGGCATATCAAAAGCCATAGACTAGGTGGAGTCGTTAGCTGACGGAGCAGGGACTAGATATGGACCAAAAAAAAAGAATTTTAGCAGACCAAACAAAGTACTTGGTAAACATATGAAAAAGAGAGAGTAGGTCAGTGCATTTTCTAAACTTCAACCATTAAAGCTTCAGTAGCAGATGCTCCTCTGTTATAGCCTTACTTGCAGATTGATAGCTTATGCAATTACATTCATTTATGGAAATTATTTCGGCAGCTCATCAGACCGGAAAGTAGCTACAGACATGGAAAACGGTGCCTTTCATAAAATGTATAGATTTTCCATTTGATGTTCCCTGTCTGAACAGATTTGTGAACTGACAACATGGCAAATAAAAATCAATGACAAAAGCGTTTTAAAAATGAATGGATAAAAAAATTCTTCCAATGTCAACTTTAAAACCCATCCATGGTGCCGTATAAATTGGTAATGTGCAGCACCCATTTTGAATTGTCTTATTTTGCCTATAAATTAATGGCTAAGCATTAAAAATGAACTGTTGTTGCCATTTACTGAGGTAACTTTCTTATTTGGTCCTTGGTTGGATTAACCAGACCTTTACATACACATATTAATGCCTCAACTGCTAAATCACTATACTCACACAACATTTTTTTCATTAAAACTGGCATATAAAAGTGGGCATAGTTTTTCACATGATTAGTTTTTAATGATTTGTAATTAAAATTGTCTACAATTTCAACTAAAATAACTAAATGTCAATCCAGTTAATTTCCAAGCTTATACAACTGTTTACTATGGTTTAACTATGTCAAGCAAACAAATGCCTTTTTAGCACAATGTGCCATAATGGATGCAAATAATTGTCAAAAATTGTAAAAACTGAATGAAAGCACTACAAGATTTCAACCCAGTTCATCAATATGCCAATAGATTTCTTCCATTCTGCAAAAATCACAATGCAGACATCCTAAAGTGCATGTCATACCAAAAAAAGAGCACAGTGATTTTCTTGAGCAGTTGTCACTTTTCTACTTAGATGCTGGATGACATTAAGCCTCAAGAGAAGTGGAAAAAACGTTGCCTAGTTACAAAAAAACAGAACACAATGGTGAAGCATGATAGAAAACCACTGTTGAGATACCCTTTGGGAAGATGCACTGCATCTGAAGTCATTTTTGTGAAGGTGACTTTGTTATAAATTTTTTTTATTTGTTTTATTAGCATCCTCTTGAGAGCTCAGACCCAAAAGGCTACTAAATAAACTATTCTTTTGCTTGGGTTGGATGAGAAACATTATAGTAAATGCAAATAAAATGCAAAAAATATTTGTTAGCAGTAGTTATAGCAATACAATCCACATTCTGGAAAAGTTGGGACATTTAAAAAAATTTAATAAAATGAAAACTAAAAGACTTTGAAATCACATGAGACAATATTTTATTCATGATAGAACATAGAGAACATAACTAATGTATAAACTGAGAAATGTTACAATTTTATGCACAAAATGAGCTCATTTCAAATTTGATGCCTGCTACAGGTCTCAAAAAAGTTGGGACTGGAGCATGTTTACCATGGTGTGGCATCTCCTCTTCTTTTCAAAACAGTTTGAAGACATCTGGTGGTTGGAATTTAGTCTCATTCTTGCCTGATATAGGTTTCCAGCTGCTGAAGAGTTCATGGATGTCTTTGACATATTTCTCGTTTAATGATGCACCAAATGTTCTCTATAGGTGAAAGATTTGGACTGCAGGCAAGCCAATTCAACACCCGGACACTTCTACTATGAAGCCATGCATTGTCATAGTTGTAGTATGTGATCGTCTAAAACCTTTATATACTTTTCAGTATCCATAATGCCCTCCAAAATATGCAAGCTGCCCATATGTTTACATAAGATGTACGCATTATGCACCCCATACCATTAGAGATGCTGGCTTTTGAACTGAACGCTGATAACTCCCTGAATGTTCTCCGTCCTTTTTAGCCAGGAGGACACTGTGTCCGTGATTTCCAACAGGAATGACAAATTTGGACTTGTCTGACCATAGAACGCTTTTCCACTTAAAAACAATCTATTTTAAATGAGCCTTGGCCCACACGACCATCTGGATCATGTTCAAACTCCTTTTTTGCATGATAGAGCTTTAGTTGGCATCAGCAGATGGCACAGTGGATTGTGTTCATCAACAGTGGTTTCTGGAAGTATTCCTGGGTCTTTTAGTAATGTCAGTGACAGAATCATGCTGATGAGTGATGCAGTGTCGTCTGTGAGACTGAAGACCACAGGCATCCAAAAAGGTCTTCGGAAATTATGGACAAAGAAAGACAAGGATGCAGTGAACTCCTAAGTGTAGAATTTATTGGTATTTAGTGGGTGAGGCAGGTGAATGTGTGGAGATTAGGTGCTCTGTTAGACGGGGGATGGTGATGGTCGGCGTGAGTGCTTTGTAGCTTGTAGTTCACGTCTTGCCGAGCCGTGCTCCGGTGGGCAGGTCGCTATCCAAGGTGCTGTCCAAGGTGCTGTCTGCGTTCCGTTTGTGCTTCCCCCCAAGATGATGTTGTCTTAGAATGTGCAGTGAGCTTAAGCCCCTGCCGCCACAGCACCCTCCCCTCTACTCCTCAGCTTATCCTTGGCGATGCGAAGAGTGTGTGGCTCACGTTGAGGTTGAGGTATATAACGCTCGGGAAATATTTTTTTCTCTGGTCCCAGGGAAAGAGTTGTGAGTGCATATTCCAGTTCCTCCATCATGTCTCGAAGAGAGGCTGGGGCTCACATACCCACTGCCTTTTGTTTTTTTCCTCATTATTCTGTCCATTAACACTCGCTCTGTGACTTCCCTCGCTGAGAGTGTTTCTGGTTGCAGCCAGTGGGTGGCGATCTTGGACAGGCGGTCAAGCTACGCGCAAGGAGGGGTTTGTGCTTCATATGCCTAGCCGTGAAACTCTAGGGCCATCTGTGCGCTGGACAGCCCGCAAAACGCTAATATTTCAAACTTTAGTATCTCGTAAATATAGTGTAGCGTCTTCTACAGGAAGCGTGAAGTAAGCTGGCTGTGCTTCCCCTGAGAGAAGAGGGCTGAGGATAGAGCTCCAGTTGCGTCTTGGCCATCCCTCCAGCTTTGCGTTCCTTTAGAAGGTTTGCAGATAAGCTTCGAGGTCATCATGTGATGTCAGCTTGGGGAGTAGGTGCTGGGCGTCCTTCCGAGGGTTGGAAGGAGCACGCCCTGTTCTTCCCGCTGCTGGATTTACGTGAGCTCTTCCATTGCGGCCTTGAGACCGTGGGCGAGCTGTTGTAACAACGTTACAGAATATTCGTCTCCAGCATGTGTCCAAGGGAATGTTCTGTGGGCAGCCTGCCCTCTGGTTCTGAATTTCCTGCCCGCATCCTCCACTAATGTTAAGCTCTGAGTGGGTTCAGAAATTATGGACACAGAGACAGAGATGCAGTGAAGTCAGAAGTGTAGAATTTATTGTATTTAGTGGGTGAGGCAGGTGAATGTGTGGTGATGTGCACTGTGAGAAGGGGGATGGTGATGGTCAGCTTGAGTGCTTTGTAGCTTGTAGTTCACGTCCTACTGAGCCGCTGTGCTCTGGTGGGCCGGTCCGTTCGATACATACACACCCACCCATATAGTAAGTCCCCGACTTATGATCGAGTTTCGTTCAGGGAGAACTTTAGTTGGACTCATTCGTAAGTCTGACAAAGTGAAATCTTATACACCTTTGACACAAAATACAATGTAAAGCATAAAAATAAGAACACACAGGTTTGGTGTTTTGGTTCCGCATTATACTCTCGCAAACCGCACCTCCAAATCGCGGGGGGAGTGCAGCTGACTTCGTTTAAAGGGAAACCAGTAAGACGTTGGGGAGAGGAAAGGCTAAATGTTGTTTACTGCGCGCTTTAACAGATGTTATTTTGCCTCAGAGCTTTTTTGGACTGTGAACTCTGGGTGAGGATTTTCTGAAATTAGGATTATTCACCATCAAGACAGTTTTACAGGACAGCAATTTTTTATCGTCGTTCTCCCGGACTGATTCATTGAAACCGGTGGACCGACTTATTTCTCCTGCACACCTATGTGCACACATACACAATTTACTGGACTTTGGACATTTAATACTTTCACTTACACACAACTTTTTATCATATTCAAACTACAAACATAAAGGAGCATGACTAGGGCTAGAAACAACTGAAGTTTGGGGATTTCTCTATTTCAAGTATATCATTCAACTTAATTTGAATTAGACAGTTTGTTTGAGTGAGATTTTCACTAGCCTGAACTTTAGCCACACAAGAATATACCTGAACATAATTTTCATTGCAAGAGTCTAATCTGTCTAACACTGTTTTTCACATGCCTGCCACCTGACTGGCAACTCCAGTCTTCATCCTGCATTTGATGAGTTCACAAAATGACTCTGAATTACAATTTTAAGCATACCTGACCAGATTATGGAGGCAAGACAGTCACTAGATGTTCACCTACAGACACTGCACCAAAGCCTAGCTCTAGGGGTGGGTGCTGGTAAGTCCAGTCCAGGCAGGGTACACAAACATTTTTTGTACATCTTTGCCAGTATAGGTTCTTTGATCATCTTACAAGGACAACCCTGCTGGGCTCCCACCATAAGAACATCAGGCATTTTCAACTGGACATAGAAACTGGGGCTGACCCAGGACCCACTAGAGAGAGAATATATCATAACTGGCTTGAATACAATGGAGGTCTGCCAGGAGGAGTTGGAATCTGTGGCTCTGGAAAGCCTCAAATTGTTGCCAATCTCACCAGGTAAAAAAAAAGTATTAAAGAACAGGTATAGAGACAATTTTGTATGGGTCATCAGGGTGGCACAGGAGGTGGTGTTGCTGCTACACAGATTCAGTGTCTTGCATTTGGTTCTGAGTTCTGGTCAAAGCTTGTGAAATAGGTGAAAATGACTGTGTAAGATGCTCTGGCAAGAACGTTGCACTCCCATCCAAAGTGCATTTGTTCTTATATTTGTAGCTGTGATATAACATGACCCTGACTAAAGTAAAGTGATTACAGAACATAAACAGATAAGTGAAGTTTTAACATCAGCCTACTATATCATGGTATGTTTTATAATTAATCTGTATCAGTGCCCCATCTCCCTTTTTGTATCACTTGATTATTTTAAGAGTAATGAAACAAGAACTTTTATACTCATCCACGGGCCCTGAGAGTTTTACTAATTAGTTGAAAGCTCACTGATTTCTATATCTGTGCGTGATTCACACTTATTATGGGTCACATTACAGTCATTGATGATAATTAATGATTGAGTCAATGTGGAACAACCCATGGCCTTTCTCATTTGTTGCTCTGTAAAAAAAAATTCAAGGATAGTCCATCAAAACGGCACTTTGTTGAACTTAAAAGCTCTGCCTATATTTCTCTGTTCTTGACACGCAACCCATAGTATTTAGAAAATGTATTTAATATTAAGTTTAAACACAATTACCTACCAGATTTTTTTTCTTGCCTTTTCTGAATTTTAATTGCCGCATAAAAATCCTTATTAAACTTCTCATAATCTTTATTTACACAGTCTGAAGTACTTTTAATAGATCTATTATGTATGACACATTAAAAGTCACAATAGCTAGAGTGTACAGTTGTAGATCTAACCAAGAAAATACACTTCCAGATAGTTATTATAATAATAATAATAATAATAATAATAATAATAATTTTCTGCAGAAAATATGAGCCACATTTTTGTTACATTCAATTCAACATATATTTAAAGCTATGTGCTCCAGTTGCAACTAATGTCTCTATAAATGGTGTACCTTGAACCAAAAAATATTTATTTTGTCATGCACTTTCCACTGCCACCCCATGATGAATGAATATCTATTGCATATCACATTTTCTGGAACCTACACTCACCCTTACCATACTTAGCAGATAGCAGATGCACATTCTCTCCTCGGAGACATCCTTCTTTTTAATGGGATTCTTATCAAACTGCAACAAGCCGGTCTGTGCAGCCGGAGTGTGAACGCCTAATTGAATCATAGAATACCGAGCTGTTACGAAAGATATCTGATGACACTGTCAACCTGGAATATAAATTAAACAGGGCTCTGGCAACAGAAAATAGTGGTGTGCACATCACCCGGCTGTAATAAACCAAATCTTTAGCATTAACTTTTTATTTAAAAGTGCATTAACGCAGATAGGTTATCAATTTCAAGGATTTTACGAGTATAATAGGCCGCATGGCATGAAAGGCACCTTCATCATGTGCTAACGGCATAAAGCAGCAGAGAACAAGTAGACCTGCTGAGGATTTACAGGGATGTAGGTGACTTTTGGATGGAAAATCTATTCACTCCCACTAGTGCAGCTTTCGCTCATCTCGTCAGGAATGTGACTGCATTTATTTTACTCTATTTCCAAACATGGTCCTACTGAAATAACCACGGCTATTAAATTTCTTTCAAAATGAATTTTAGCACATGCAGTAAAATGAACTGACTTATGCTAGTTATTGAAGGGGAAAATATAAGACTTCCAATTAAGCCTTACCGTGACATGCAACTCGTTGTGCAATAATGATCAAAAAGTTAGAAATGAATAATTTTTTTAAATAAAAAAATTTTGCAAATTGTTCATTAGTTATAGTCACACTCGAGGGAAAAATGCTTATCTTTCTAAAATTATTTTCTTTAATGGGATGCTGACTCTTACACTAGAAGTCATTCATTAAGCACAGAAAAGAATATGACAGTAATTTGAGCTGCATTATTCCAAGTTAATTCTGCACATGGCTTCAAAGCCACATCTAACTGCTGAGAATTTTGTTGAGACAACAAAAGATGTGCCATGACCATCATCAAAGTCACTAAAAAAAAACAATAAGATCATTTTTAATTTCCATGAATTGGAAAAAAAAACAAAAAAAACAATGCAGCATGTCACAGTAAAAGAAAGATTTATATACAGTATGTAAACCACTGTGTGTGGCAAATCACAGTGATGTTACTATTTTAAATAGGTCACATAAGCCAATAAGCCAAGATTGCAATATTTATTTTTGTAATCCTGGTACTTTGTTTTCCAACACTGAATTTAGCCACAATATTTAGTCCTACTATGTTCCAGATCCATAGAGCCCATATTTCTGACAAATTAATTCACTTGAGTTATAACTCGAGGTGGGCACACCGAGTTGATTTATGGCCACACTGTATGCTGTGTATTTTGTATTTCATTAATTTGTCAGGAGATACAGACATATTTAAATATAAATGCCAGGGAGAAAACGAAGGAGGTGAGCTATCAAACTGTCGAGGTGAATTATACATATACAGTCAACCACAGAATTACTGGCACTCCCAATAAAATGTGCAAAAATGAATATTTAAAATGGATAACACATGCAATGAGTCATATTTTACCCGCAAAACATATGGGGCCACTATATTTTTGTTTCCGCTGGAGAAAATAACAACTGGATTTATTCCTGTAATGGCGAACAAGGTTGACAGAACTCAGAACTTGTAGAGCTATTGTGGATATGGTTCTTACTCAGAACATTTCAACCTTCTTTGGACTTCAACTGAGGAGTCATCGCAAAAACATTGATCTCTGTTGATTTGGGAAAACAAAATAATTTTGTTGGAAGATCCACAAATGGGAATATTTTAACCTCATGGCAGAGGCAACCTGAGTTTTGAGTCTTATGTATTAGTGTGTATGTGCATGTACTGTAGGTGTAACCTGATTATACATTGTTGCAAGGTTTGTGATTTTGTATTGAGATTTTCCCAAGTCTGTTCCAAATTTTCAAGTCAGGCGTATGTTTAAATTACAAATTTATGGCCTAGAGCACCCTCATGCCTTATGACCTTCGGGTCCTTCTTTTAGTTACACTGTCACAGCTGGTTTTAGCAAATGCCCAGTTTCAATATCTTACACAAGAACTAATAATCTCCTCTTTCTCCTGCTCCAACTTTCTCTCCCTCTCTCTCTTTTTCTCTCTACTACCTTACACATGTTACTCCGGCTGCTTGATTTGATCCCAATTCCTGGCTGTAAATGATTCTGTCCCTGAGAATTCTTGCTCTACAGGACGTTTCCTTCATCCACGACTCACCTGTTACTACTGAGGATGGCCCTGCATAGATATTGTAAAGATTGCTGTGAGATTGCTGCGGATGGCATCACATGGACACCCTAAAGGTGGCTGTGGATGGTTTCACTTGAATAAAATTGAATTAATTGAAACGAAATTGGACCCAGTGGATTTCATAGACCTACCTCGCAGTTTATGTGTGTGTGTGCAACGGTGTGAAGAATGTATGAGTATACTTTCATTTCATTTCATGGAATAACATTAAACATACAGTACAGTACGTACCCACAATGAATCAGTAGTGATCACCATAAAAGATGCAAACTACAAATAAGACTTGTTAGTATAATTAAAGTTTTATCCCCTAAACACTGAACTGCACCTGATCTGGCACCACTGGGAATCAGCCTTCAGATCTTCTCCACCTAAAGAGACAGATCTGCTGTACATCATCTATTCAGCTCTTACACATTCTTTTCTGCTCAGACAGGTCAGTTTCCAAAGCTTTAGCTTTTAGGCTAATTCCATCAGCTCATAGTTTGCTCATGTGTGTCGAGTCTCTACCATAATTTGATGATATCTGCACAGCATTCAGGAACTTTGATTCCAACTTTTGCTCTCTCCACTATTTCTATGTTGAATTTCTCATTAATAATGTTTGCCATTCACTATTGTATAAAAGTGATTTAACATAAAAAGCTCTTGAAAAAAAAAAACATTCCATTCATTACTTTAAAGATTTTTTTTCTCGGTTATACTCCATTGTAACTGTACAAACACTGTTACCCCCCCGTGACACCATGATGAAAACACAATCATAAAAACACAGAATCAACAAATTAACATCAGTGTCACTCTAAGCATAACCCAGCTGTTTCAATAATAAGATGTTTAATTTGTTTCAGGATGTTTTTCCTTTAATATTTAATACAGGAGCATAAAAACCCTTAGGGCTTTCGATTAAATCTTGTTTTCTCAGTATGTTTGCTTCTCTAACTGCTCTTATGCTTGAGTTGTATTCCACTTCAGTGCTATGTTGCTTGAGGCAAAAGCATCTGTTTAAAAAGATAACGTGAAAAAAATAGGTTATATTGTAACCAAGAATGCAACCACTGCTTTTCCATCTTGCCTTTTTTCTTTCTAATTTTTCTCAGTGCACTGGCTTTAAATTCACTTAGCTGTTGTTTTTCGAACTCCTATGTATAGAAAATGTCTGGATAATCCTGCTAATTATCACTTTCAGCTGCTCAGGGTTCTGCTTAAATGATATCCTGTTGTGATATTGCACGTCATGTGCATCGGTAGGCCTTTGTAGAAACTGTATCACCAGCGGTAGCTATTCTAGATAATGTTCACAGGAAGAACATCCTCTTTCACGCTCTCTCTCTCTCTCTCTGACAGCACAGCCTTTCCCTCTGTATCATTCATCTTCATTAGCTAACCGCACCCTCCATGGCACGTCAAAAATACTTATTGCTTCTCCTTTGTGGGCCTCGGCTGAGCCTGATTAGTTAGCGCAGATGCAGGGAAATTTCAGCTCCCGTGCTCTGGCAGCGTGCTGTTAACACTCCCCTCAGCCCTCTTAATGAAAAAACAATACAGCCACCATCTGCTTCTCCTGACTCCACTCACACTGCTTCTATGTGACTCACTACATTCATGGATGTTATGAGGATTCGTCCTGTAATGAGAGAGATTTTTTTTTACAGTAAAAAGAGAACAGGGGCAAAAAAAATACAACGATAATTTAATTGGATCAGCAGTGGGGGTTGTTTAGCCTTCGGTCCAGGCATGTAATGCTATTGCTAAAAAAGATATCACACCACACTACGTAGGCCGTTTTACCGGTATAGCAAAATAATTTCTTTTGAATATGTGTAATAATGGTGTGCAGTTTCTTTCTGATTATATTACTGATGAAAATTATTGTTTTCAAGTCTGCCTGTTTTTATAAGGCTTTCAGAGCGTGGCCATGGTTTTGGTAAATTCTCCCTCCGTGAGCTTTCCAAAATCTATTCTTTATATTTGTTATTTCAAAAGTGTAAAACTCCTAAATATTCAAAGGATTACAAAGGATTTAATTTTTATCGCAAGGGGTCTTGTATAATTCCTTATGCACTCAAGTTTATTCTTTGGAGGGTGCCAAAACACCCGTATCTCGTATATACAGTACTAGCAGGACGCACACTGTAGAAGTAGATGATCAGTATTAATTTCCATTTATTTATTTAAAATTGAAGGGATTTTTTTCTTTTAAAAATCAAAGGTAGGTAGGATTATTATTATGCATGCCTGTTTTAAAAAAAAGCATCCAAAAGGGCAAGGTTAACTTGAAATCTATTTTAATCAGTCCTGCTTCACAGTACCTGGACAAATGTGTTATCTATTATGATCGTTCATGTCTGCTCCTTTAATTTGAATAATGAAAATTACAGGATTTTTTTTTTACAAAACCCACCAGCTAAGACATACTGTAGTCTTCAAGTCATGTTTCAGACACTTTCAATCTTTAAGGTAAGGTAAGGTGAAAGCCTATTTAGTCGTGTACTAGATCAGGTACTAGGTCAGGTACTACAGTAGGTCATGTACTGTACTAGGTCATGTATTACTGTAGATCATGTACAGTACTAGATCATGTACTAATGTAGGTCATGTACTAGGTCAGGTACTACTGTAGATCATATACTGTACTAGATCACATACTACTGTAGGTCAGGTACTAGGTCATGTACTAGGTCAGGTACTAGGGCACTTGGGCTCAGGGCTTCTCTTAAAATAATGGAATCACATCTGAGCATTCAAAAGGCCCAAACTTATCCTTTTCTACTGTACCTACTTAGCATACACTGCAAACACTAAAGCACTTTATATGTCACCATCTAACTTCAAGCTAAACCTTTATACTTCTTAAGAATGTGGAATTCAGAAAATGTGAGGTTTTTGTTTAGAGATGTATTATTTCCATTTGGCAACTTGTTATACAGTAGCACAAGCTTCCTTTCTATTAACAGCTCCAGGATCAGTAAATTGATACTAATGCTAGTATTAGCTATAGGATCATTTATTCCTAATTGTCCAAACTGTTCTGATACAACAATGATTTATTGATGAACACACAAGAAAAGGCAGCAACTTGGACATATTAAAGAAAAAAAAACAAAAAAAACAATGATAATCAAACCAATGCAGACTGCAAACTGTACTATATGAAAATATTAAGATGGGTTACTACAACATCTTCCTATAATATAAGTAATCTTAAAAAACTTACCAGCATGGCGATGATGAGTGCAAGATGTTTTACATTGCACACAGAAATGCATGTGTGAATAGGGAGCAGTAAGCATGCAAAGAAACTGTTTCATTTAGTTCTAGAAGCACAGAATTTCCACATGCACCCGGAAACTCCTATATGTATTAATAAATAATACAATATAATGAAAAGAATTAATAATAATAAAAATAAGAATGTAATAAAAATATCCTAAAGAAAAACTTCTGTTCTTCTTTTAGGCCTGATAATTTACATGGAGAGAGCCACTTGAGGTGTAACAGAATCCAAGATGCATTGCTGGGTGCACATTATCTAAAACTAGTCTTTAAGGAATATTTAGTGAATAAAGTAAATCTTTTAGTAAGCCAAAAAAAAAAAAAAAAGTCACAAAAAAGCACAATCTTTTAGCCCTGGTCCCTTCAGGACTATCTGAAATGTCTTCAAAAAAGCTAAATCGAAAATCATTTTTGCAAGAGTCTTCACTGCAATAGCCTTCAATGCATATGAAACCCATCAGTTCTTTTATCAGCTCACAATCCGCAGATTGTGTCTCAGAAGTAGGCCACTTTGGATTAAGATCTCTGCCAAAATAAATTAATCAGTGAAATCAAATGAATAGTCTAGCACTATGTCAACAGCGTACCTGCATCTTCTATATCCTCCATCTCTTCTATGTCCTCATTGTCCGAAACAGGAGATTCCAACGGGCTCACGTTCTGCATTAATATTCGTTCCGGCTCTAGAGGCTGCAATAGAAAGCACCGCCTGTTGAGCCATTATTACTCTTTCAGGGTTCAGCTGCTGCTAATAAATCAGAAAAGCATAACTCAGTAGTACCTTTACTGACTCCATCTGAGCGACTCGACATCGCTGGAGCAAATCCACAAAGAGGTAGATGAGCAAAGCCTGGACAGGGTAAACAAGCTTGACTTGAAGGTTTACATTTGTTTATCTGATATGATCTCATTGTAATCACTTTTTCAAAAATTGTATACAAAGCATATTTAACCCTTTTATATGATTTTCTAATTGTAAAAATAAGTGCTAGTTAATTATAATGCAAATCAATAATGTAAACAATCCATGATTATATTACCCCTGACATCAGTTTCTAGTATTATCTACTTACCTGCATAAAAAAACCAATGAGGAACGAGACCAAGAAGGGAATGGGTCCTGAACGAGCAATCGTCACTGGCAGTCCTATAAAACCACATTCATTTCATCAATATAGAATTGTACTTACTGCTTGTATTGTACTATATTTCCTATTCATACAATAGTGCTGTTGAATTCTAAAATATGATTAGTGAGAAGGTCTTGATAAATTTTCTTAGCAATTCTGAAAACAGTGGTAGCTATTTTGAATCCTTGGTTTACATTATTGCAATTGCAATACCACATAGTCTAACTCAAATAATAAACTGACTAGAATGTGTTATTAAGCAAAGATATATAATTGATGATGTGCTTTATAAAAATAATAAAGCCTTTGTAAGAAGATTACGATGCATGAGAAATTTTACCATCTAATGGGTACCATGGTAGCTTGAGGGTACCTGTACCATGGTATATAGTACCATGTTATCTCTTACAGTACCATAGTATGTATTTGCTCATATAGTACCCTACTACAGTATGTAGATCTACCATGGCCCATACATTAACATAACACGGTGCAGTGTTCTACATGGTCAAATGTAAAGGTGAAACAAATGTACCTAAAAAGTGAAATTACTTAAGTTGCATTACTTGCATTAACAAAAAAGCGATACTCCAGGGATTTAATAATGTACAGTACTTCGACAAAACACTACATTTCACAAAGCTTGGTTCCAAGTGCCATGGTACTTACTTAAACTGGCCCTGCTATAGTACTGTATATATGACATCTGCAGTGCCATATTATAATTTTTTTTACTACTATCAAAAGGTTAATATACTGTACAATACTTTGGTGCCTATACTGTACTATACCATACCAGTAGTATGTACTAACATACAGTAAATACAAAATCAGCTTTGTTAGCTACAGTGGAACTCAATTTTATTTCCAAGTACCATGGTAATCACCAAAGTATTGCACACTATATTTCTACTACAGTACCCAGTGAAGTGCCACAGTACCTACAGAACCATGCCTGAAGTAACATGGTCTGGTGCTTACTATAAAACATGGTAATGCTTGAAGTACGCTGGTAATCCTACCCTGTGTACGTATTTTATTATAGTACACTATACTACGTAAGACTTTTATAAGGAGTTTTTGTAAGAAAAGGATAGCTTTTGTAAGGAGTTTCTTTAAATTATACATCACAATTACAAGACAACCTTTCTCTGCAACTTTGATAGCTTGTATAATGTACATAACCCAACAACATAACCTATTAAAAAAAAAAAGTAGGACGTGTTGTTTATTAATATGTTGTTCATTGTAATCATTGTAAAATTGCTATTGTATAAGAAGAACAAAACACTGCTGTTTTAGAAAAAAATGATCCATTTTAATGTGGTAACAGGAATAACTCCTGTCTGATGTTGATTGTTCTTCTTTAAAAGCATTCTTCGTCAAGTTCTATCCTGTACGTAAAAGAGGACATGATGTTTCTATCTGTGTAAATTGTCAACATTAAGACACTTCATAGCAGTTGAATTTCTTGCACTGGGGCAAAATGAAAAGTCAACTGTTAAACCCTACTAAATACAGAATGGCCAGAAATGGTCTAAAAATTTGGCCTTTTTTTGTGGCAGTGTCTTTTTTATGGCAAGAAAAGCATAATTGAATAATGTCAGAATGAGAAGTGTGTTCTAAGAAATATTAAATCTTCCTGAATGTGGCATAGTTACATTCAGTCCAGCATGTAATTGCACTGCCTTATAAATACATATCTGGTTTTTCACAGCTCATAAAACTCAGTATATATCATTAGCAATGGAAAAGACTGCCTTGTTGAAAAGTGCACACAGACATTTTGTTGAACTTTCTGTCTGACGATTATGTCCATAGATTTTATTTTGCCGTAACCGATTACACCTGGCACCTGAATTATAATTCGTGTCAAGGAGTTTATTATGAAAGCAGGTGACAACTGGAGTAAAAAAAAAAAAAAAAAACGGGAGTCGTGTCAGATGTGTCTAACGATAAATATTACCTATAATTTTCTCCAGGCTTTGTTCTCATTCAGAATGGTGAATCATGACTTGGATTATTTAAACGTCGCAAGAGGAGGGGAACACATCCTGAGATGTAACGTGTAAAATTAGTAAGTAATGAGGTGTTTTTCTGCTATAATCAGCTACTTCTGATTACCAATCAGGCTTGATGTGGATGAGTCTGAAAGACATTTTAATCAACAATTCTTTTAGTGCTGATGCTCAACATACAATCACATTTGCTGCATTTATACTGAGGTCTATAGGATTTATTTTTAGTCCCAAGGACTAATCACACTTCATGAGTAACTGAAAGCCTCAGGGATGTCAAACTCAAATTGTGCAAACATTTTTGCCAGCATTTATGTGTGCCCTTGGAGGACAAGTAGATAAAGGACTTAGAAGCTAGATCTAAAGACACTGAAAGTTTTACCATAAATAGCAGTCCTAATCAGAGTGAGACAAGACATATATGAGAGTGATTATTGACAAGTGACTTTCTGGGGCTTATGGGAATTGTAGTGGTGTACCCCTATGGTGCTACCATGACAAAACTTCCATTATCACCACCGCTCTTGGTGTGCAGTTCCAAAAGTGCAAAAGTATTTTAGAAAGGGGTCCTGGACAGGCAAGTGAAACATCATTCAGTAGCAGGGGACCTTTTGTGAGCATTCTACTCTTAGTATAGAAAGCAAGAGGGAGAAGAAAACCAATGTTCTCCACTTTGCCATAAAACGGAACGATCTCCTGCTGTGAGCTCCTAGATGGAACACAAAAACAGGGTGACAGCCACCACAAAGCCAGCAGGTGTAACAAACCCCAAGGTAAGCCAGAAGCAAAAGCGATATCCACCACCGAGCAAGCAAGGAAAGAGAAAGTCCCCACAAAGCCAGAGGGAGGAGCAATATCCTCCACAAGGCCAGAGTGGTGAGCAATGTTCTCCATGAAGCAAGTGGAAGGAGTGACACTGTGCGTGAAGGAAAAGTGGAGATCGATGTTGTGTGTGAAGCAAAAAGGAGCAGTGTACAATGCAATGCAAGGAGAGAAGCAAATCCTTAGCAGAGCAAGGAGGTGGAGCAAGCGGAGCCAAACGATTGTAGTGATGTCCGAGGCTGAGCAGGAAGACGAAGTGATGCTCAGGGCAAAGCAATGAGCCACAAAGATTTCTCATGCAGGCAAAGTGGGACATCCTCATTGGAGCAAGGAATATCTTCTCTGGTTTCTCTGGTTCATGAGCCCCTTCTTAAAATATTTCCTGTGAAGAGTATAGTGTCAAGCCACTCCCACATGGCATTGGACCACTTTTCCTCCCACATCACGTGACCCTGAGAAAATATGTGCTTCATCCATGTTCTTGTCAAGCTTTCTGTCACAATTAGGAAGCAAAGTTCCAACCTTCATTAATCAAAGTGTAGACAAACAACCCAACAATAAACATGAAAACAAGCAGTATATGAAGAATGTGCCACAATGCAAAGAACATAAGTAGTATAAGATATTGAGATACATATGGTACAGATACTATACTATATTGTATATACTGTATAATATACTGTATTGCATACTTGATGGTTATTATTTAATGAGAGATAGACATATGCATTGATATTGCCTGGTTAATAAATTTAAAATTAAATATTTAATTAATAGTCAGTATCATTCCATTGCTTTACATCCCGCATCAGTCCAAATTTGCAAGTAACCCATGACTGAGAGACCATATAATCACTGGTTTGTTTTAAAATTAAGTGCCATGAGGCTGCTGTTATGCCCATACATATATTGTCTGGACTGATTGTCTGGTCTCCACAGAGGTTCAATTAAAGTGAACCTCTAAAAAGTCTCACTTTGTGCATGTCTGTACATATGAACTCATGAGCAACAGTTGCAGTTTTCAAACAGTTTTTCATTGGCTATTTTTACAGTAAATGTTATCAATAGTAATACTGTATGTCACACTCACTATTGTCATGTATCGAGTCAAAGAATACAGCCCTGGAAGTAGTTGGCAAGCATGAGAGTGATTAAGACTAAAACACACCACCTATATTTGTATACTGTATAGATGGTGACCAACATTCATGTAATATCAGATCGGTGTATAATTAGACTTTAAGATCAGCAGGATGAAGCTTAATTATTTATTTAGATATACTGCCTGACGGAATCTTCACAGCCGAAGTAGAAACTTCATTTTTTTGTTGTTTTTTTGTAAAAATAAAATTTACAGTATACAGTACATCCAATAAAAAATATATATATTTTATTCAAATTTTATAATAATGTACTGTATTAACATAGATATAATGAAAACTAGTCTTTAATCTAGTCTTTTCCAGCAACCCTTGGTTTAAACACAAATACATTGTCGATTTTTCTAATCAGTATCCATGGGGTAGGAAAACTTTCTCCTCACAATTGTATGAAAGTATAATTGCTTTCTGTTTTAAAAGGTTAATGTGTATTGACTGTGCATGTTAGGATTGTACTTGCCTAAAATTCCGGTTCCCAGAATAGTTGCCACTGTTAAAAAATCTGTAAAGAGAGAGAAAGGTTCATTCAATAATTCAAAATATACACATTACTACAGTACGTCCCACATGTATTCTAATAAAGACCTAAAGAACTAAATGAACACAGCTGAAATAAACATCCTATTGTTGTTATTATTATTATTATTGATTCTATTAGATATAAATACAATTAACACAGAGAAGGAAAGTCAGTTTGAGTCAGTTTTCTGTGCTGTCTCCAGTATGGCTTTTTGTCTATTCTCAGAGAGAGAGAGAGAGAGAGAGAGAGACTCTAGGGCCAGGAAAAGGACTGGCCCCGATTAAACCCAACTTTGAAATTTGTTTGGATTTTATAATACATTGCGTTGAGCGCACACTTGATGGAAATAAAGTGCATTTGCAGACAACAGGCATCTAGCATTATGATTCAGAAGCCATGTCTTTTTAAGTCTTAAATATGTCACGTATTTCAACATCTCCTATCTGACCTAATTAAAATGCAAACCTCAACTGCTTTGAACCTAAATAATAAGATGTCACTGATTAACTGCTTACTAAAAGAAAAAGGTGGATCTTGCAAATGCGAATATTAAATTGATGTTGCTAAGAACACATTCACAAAGCCTTCCTGAACCATCACCTGCTTTCACACTTTTTTTTTCAGACACTTCAGCAGGAAACTGAACGAAACATCACACACTAAAGTGATATGTTGAGATAACAAAGCAAGCATTTTGCAAAGTAAGTGTGTATCAGGATTTAAGAAGCTCGTCCATTGGGACCTCTAATTTACACCCACATTCCCAGTCAAAATGATTGATGACAATGTGAGAAGAAGCAAAGTAACCATAATGGAGCTTTAATGACACTTATATTGGTTCCTCTGGCAGGCTTCCAACTTGAGTGACATCTTTATTTCTGTTTAATTAAGATGCCACACAAATTCTGTAGGACTATGCAGTTTTACCACAAAGTATTTCTGAGCAGATTTCTAATGGATCCTTGTTTGACCTTTACTGGACATGTCCAGGAAGTGCTATTGTGCTGCTTCTACCATAGTGTGGTGGAATGCTGTAATCTGATTGGTCAGAAGGTGTGCATACTTTTTGTCAACACAGATATTTACAGTATGGCTGTAACACGAATATTAATATTAATGTGCTTATTCAGAATTTAAAATTTGTATGCTTTATTTAACATTTATGCAAGGATTCCCACTTCAACACTTAGTTTGTTATGCTTTGTGGTACACAGTAAGGAAAATACCATGCTTCAAATCATGCTGTTATAAGAAAATAATTCCAGCACTCAGAACCATTTTATGTCATTATTGTGTTATTTCTTATTTAATTTCTGTGTATTATGGATAATGAATGTTGACAGTGCAGCCTGAATTGCAGGTTGCTAATTGATGAAATAAAACACAGAACTTCCAGAGAAAGAGCAAACTTTCCAGACAGAAAATAAACAAGTAAACATATAAGCGTGGGTTTAACTTTCACGAAGTGCAAGTGATGAGACATAAGGCTTAAATAAAACATGAATAAATTGCAGTAGTTTAAATTAGACTAATCGTTTGTTTTATTTTGGGAATTAAGACCAACTCACTCATCTTCAAACTCCAGGGCTTTGTAAAGAACACTGTGACGAATCCAGTTGAAAATTCATCAGCCAGATAATCAGGATTCTAAACCTCATAACGTCCTGACTAGAAAACCCACCATTACCAAATGTAACAGACCTATAGAGAATGCCAATATGAAACCAATGAGAATGAATCTGTGCTGCTGGGCTTTTGGTGGCCTTCACTGGCCTATGAAATGTGTGAATTCTAAACCCCTATAATGTCTTGGCAAAAACACCCATTGTTACCAAACTCCACAGGTTAATAGAGGACACAGAGACAAAACTAATAAGACCGACCCGTGCCACTGGGCATTTAAAGGAAGAATACAATGTCATTGGGGGCACAAGGAACAGGCTACAGAATTTCCCAATTCTAAACCTACAGTACGCAACACCCTGGCTGAAAGTCGCACCATCACCATTAAATCAACAACTAAATGAAGGAATTACGGCTGGTACAAGCAAAAACAGCCTAGTAGCTGAGTACCCGGAGGAAAGCATGGCAAGAACATGCAAACTCTATGTACACAGACCCAAAGGCAGGACTCAAACCCTCAACCCTTGAGGTGCGAGACCACCTTGCTAACTACTTCACCACCATGCTGCCTGCAATCTGCTATTCTCTGTAAGCACACACACACATGCAACATACATGTTTCCAATAGAAAAGAAAACTTTTAGAAATATTGAGTGTTACAGTATGTACCGACATATAAAACAGATGTTAAATATGAAAAGGTTTGGTTAAAGCACTCAGAGGCAAGTCTGTCATTGGACTTCTTGACTCAATTAGTAGCTTCAAACTTAAAAAAAAAAAAAAAGGGGGACGGGGTCAGAATTCATCAAAAGATTAAACGGCCAGATATTCACACAGTCATAAACATGGCAGTATATTGGAGTTCAAATTAAATTAGAAAAATGAGCTAAAACATTTAAAACTGAAAGTCTAGATTAAGAAATTTTGAACAAGAAATGTAAGAAATTTTGGAAACAGTGTAGAAATTACAGCACTTATTATATCCCATGAACTGCCCACCTCCATCAGAGAAAAAGATCATTAGACTACCAAACATAAATTAAACTGCCAACTTTTAACACTTGGTTGCAAATTCATCATAGTTACTCTTTCACAAAAGATTTTCCATGTTTAGTGGTTTTCAGCTCTTTAAAAAATTGCCTTATGTGCAACCAAAACAAGATTCTAGCAATGTGCTACTACTGTCAGGTGAAAGGGAAAAAATGCCGCGTAATCTGCTAGCTCACATCACACTGACCAGCTCTGCCAAGTCTCTCTCTCTCTCTCTCTCTCTTTCTCTCTCATCAATAAGGAGTTTCTGTCTGCAGAAGTTAGAAGTAAAGAGTTCAATCTCATCTTCAGGAAATCAGCAGTTAAAAAAAAAAAAAAACTTTAAACCAGCCTGTGTGGCATTAACAGTCATGTCTGACGTTTGTGCACGCCCCCTTTTTACGTCACTTCCGCCTTGAACCGCTACCACCTGATTGACTCGGACTGTTCTTTATCACTATATTGAGAAACAAATGTCCGCGAATGTAGACAGATACTGTATAATCGACTCACATTTCGTGATATTTGATGAATCAGTTTTCCTGTTTAACTATACTATACCTGTCTGTCAGTTCGCGCTTGTGTTAGGCATGTTTGCAGTATGAAATCGTGCATGTCTTCTGATGCGGCGTCTGTGATGCGATGTGATGTGAGGCTGATGTTCAGATACTCACAGCACTGCAGATAAATAAAGCTCCTCTTCCAGGGCTGCTCGTGCTGTGTCCGCGCGCCTCTGTAACACACCGGCGATGTTTCTCTCTCCTCACTGTTCTCCGCCATGTCTCTGCTGTCACACACTTCATCCGCAGCAGTCTCCATCCCACAGCTTTAATTTAGCGATAGTGGTGTTTAAAAAAATGTATATATATAAATCTCCCGCTGTAGTCGTGTCCTTTTAAGCTAGCAGTGCGCGCGGTCTGAACGGAAGCTGCGTCCCAACCTGTGTAGAGCCGCACAGGCCTGGAGCACCTCTGGTATTAGACACACTGCAGGGATTTACTTCTGTCCATCTTCATTCCTTCCTTCCTTTTTCTTTCCTTTTTTCCTTTCTGGGCAACTTCCTTATTTTAAAAATGAAAATTAACATATTAACAGATAACAGATATATTTTTATTTTGATTCATTTTTTAAAATGGGAATTGTTTCTTTCTTGGCAACATCCTTATTTAAAAAAAAAGAAGAACAGAACAGAAAACATTTTAATTGGATGTATAACAGAGTTTCATTCATTCATACATTTAAATTAATGAATTTGTTCATTATAATAATAATAATAATAATAATTATTATTATTATTATTATTATTATTATTATTATTATTATTATTATTATCTTTCTTTCTTTCCCTGAAATGTCTTTATTTAAAAAAGAAAACATTATCCTAACATTTTTAATTGTGTTAAAAGTTTTTAAACTTGGATTAGTTCACAAATTCTTTCTTTCTTTTTTGTGTTAAATTTTTAAACAAGGATTCTTTCTTTCTTTCTTTCTTTCTTTCTTTCTTTCTTAAGGAAAATATGTAAAAAGAATCATTAAGAAATATTTCAGTAAATGACTCTACATAAGTCATGTTAATAAATGTTCATATATTACATTTTTAACAGTAAGATGGATTATTTCCCTCCTGACAAAGTTTTTAATTTCATTAAATCACAGACTGAATAAAATATTTCACATTGGTAAAAAAAAAAAAAAAATCCACAGTAATAGACATAACATTAATGTCATCATTGCTGTTGTTGCTATGGCAGTGATTAAGTAAAGGAACTGAAGAAGTCATCCATCCACCCAAAACACACAGAACTTCACATAATAAATACCATGCTGTAATCTTTACTGAATCCTCAATTTCAGCTTGATTAAAACCTGAACCTGTTATTCTATACAAATCTGCCATTGACACTGGTATTACTGTTACTTAAAATGTTATATATTGGAAGCATGTTCATATATATTTTTTGTATTCCACAGATTTGGCTTCATTTATCAAACTGGGTATGATGGAATTTAATTGTAATCATACACAGGGGCATTCACACAATAAATGTGGCATTTATAAAAACCCAATTAGTTTCCAAAACACACAGACACACGTACATTTTATACCACAATATAGTTCAAGAAGTCCTTTCTTGTGTACAATGTGTTACTGGTGTGACTTAATGTATACTCATATCTAGGTTTCAATAGCTTTAAGTTTTGTGAACTAACAAGTTTTATATTAAAATCCTGAAAAATATCAAGCCATAAATTAAGTCAAATAAAACTAGAAATATAATTAATTCAAAATAAAAGCCACTCTATAATAGTGCTTATGGTAACTGTTGCGCTGTAGTGGCGCAGGTTCTTTTCCTCTCATTTAGCCATTAGTTTCATGGCCATACTGTACTTAAATGTAAATAATTTGTGCCATGCACATGCTTTATAATTTATGGGCAATTGGCATTCATTAACATACACACAATGGTATGAAAAGCATTTAGGCTTCTAAAAAAAAGTTTATTAAAACATTGCTAAACATAAGTCAAAGTTAGAGCTACAGTACCATACAAAATGCTTGAGCCACCACTCATTTTTCTTCATATTATATTAAACCAAATGATGTAGATTAAAAGTAAGAAAAGGGAACACATGTTTTACCTCGACAAGCTGCAAAGTTCCTAAAGATACAATAAAAAGATTGGTTGCCAATGTAACATCCTCAGCAGCAACCTCATTTCTCCTTCTGCCCGTTCCAAGCATTCAGCATCACCAGTACACTAATCACTAGCCTGATCATCTATCATAATCTGCACCTGTTTTCCTACTGGTTAATGACTTAAGTTAGAATTTTTTATGCTTGAATGATTCATAGGTCACTGTGTGGTTTAAGAAACAAACAAACAAACAAAAAAACAAAACATTCCTCTGAAACATAAGGGCCAAAGAAGTCTTTAAGGAAGACTGGAGACTAAATAAAAAATGCAAGAAAACCTGGCTCTTTGGAAGCAAATTTTAAAGAAATGGGATGGTTCAAGACTTTTGCACAGTACTTCAGCTCTAAAAGCAGATATTTTTCACTATATTTTGGAAGAATGATAACATACATTTATATATTTATAATTGTATTTAAAGTGGCTGCCTACGTTTCAACCAAAATAAGATAAATAAACAGAATAAATAAATAATAATATAATTAGAAATAGGGTATTAAAAATATTAAGAACTATGAAGACTACTGAAAAAAATCTATGTAATTAGAAAACTTAAATACTTTTGAACAACCAAAAGAAGCTAAAACCATAATTATATAATTACGTAGATACTCACTCACTGACACATCATCGTTACTACTTTATCCTGTACACAGGATACTGCAGCAGGGATACTGACACCTTCCCCGGGAACCTTGGGGCACAAGGCAAGGTACAGTACACCATGGACAGGGTGCCAATCCATCGCAGGGGACACACAAACACACAATATGAGCAATTTGCATGTCTTGGATTGTGGGAGGAAACTGGAGTACTCAGAGGAAAGCACAGGGAGAACATTCAAACTCCATGCTCACAGACCTGAGGCGGGTATCGAACCTGGAACCTGGAGGTGCAAGGTGCCAGTGCTAACTACTAAGTCAGCGTGCTGCCTCATAAGATGCTGTGAAATCATTTCTGTAATTAAACTAGACATTTTCATTTGCAGTAGCTTCCCATGCTGGTTTGGTTTGGGAGAGTTGTTCATGCAGCAAATAAAAAATTAAATATATATTACAGGGTCACTTCAAAGGAGAATCAGAAAAGAATACACACTTTCTAATTCATTAATTCCCACTTTTACAGGGAAAAAAACAAACAAACATGCAGTAGCAAGATGACAAGAAAAAATTAAGGAATACAAGATACTATCTTACAACATAAAATTAGTCTTCATGTAGATGATTTATTATTATTATATCTCCAGGAGCCATACAATTCATTACTGAAACCTTTTACAGTATTAATATATTCTTTGGATATAAATTTGGAGAATTTCATTCAAAACACACATCTTGTTTGATTTACTTTGTGCAGTTGAATTAATTCAAGTTTGACTCGCATTATTGAATTACTTTAGTAGTTTTTAAACAGTAGGTTGAGGTTTTCCCACCAGATTTACATACTGTAAATTGGATAATTAATAACATGTGTTTTTCAAGATTCAAGATTGAAAGAACTTTATTCATCCCAGAAGGAAATGGCTTCTTTTTTTATTTTTTATTTTTTATACAGCAATGATTGTTTTCTGTAAACACATGCAATAAGCTTCGAAAAATATTGTTATTGTTAAACTTTAATTAAACATACTGTATTTTTTGTGGCACTTGACTAACACTTAGCATGCATATTTAAATTCATCATGATCATGGTAATAAAATAGTAATATAATCATATAAAATACATTAATGGGGCATTTTTATTGCTCGTTTTGTGCGACAAAAGACAAAGAGAAATTACAGACATTACACATTACAGAAATTAGTTAATTAATTGCAGTTGTCATGTTGTCAATCATCTTATTAAAATTATTTAGGTAAGAAACATTGCAACTTATGTTAATTAACCATGTTATCAAAAATTATACTGTCATATCTTATGCTGTTGTTAATTAAGAGCTGTGTGTTTTATTACTGTTCCACTGACAGAATGAATATTTCATTATTTAATTTACAAAATTTCATTTCACATGTTCAAGAGAAAAAATCATGCAGTCTCAAGTGCATTGATCATTTGAACACCACATACTGCACATATGCATACACTGTAAACCCTAATGGCCAAAGTAATTAAACATATTGAGTACTGTTAACTTAAACAATTACAATTAGTTCAAATTAATAGACCTTCTTGAGTATTTAGAACTTTTTGCTATTTATGAGTTTGTAGAAATAACACTGTTCAAGTTAGCTGAACAAGTTTGATATTTGAAGCCACAGTAACTGTTCCTTAAAGTTCCACCAACTTAAAATCTTTCAACCTAACGATTTTGTGTCTGACGTCATCAATAAACGTCCCCGGATAACAATGGGAGGGTTGTGTTCAGAATGGCATCTGACGTAAAAACCAACTTTTTCGGGTTTACAGTGTGGTACAGCATAGGAACACTTACATCAAGTAAACACACAGTAATTTCAATAAACAGCCAACAGAAACACAAATGGAGCACTATTGCAAATGTGCATTCATTTCTTTTAACTTAATGTTAATAAAAATATATTCAAACTTCATACTTACTAATACAGTTTAAAAATTATGTGTATAAAATAAACCCCAAGTGAACAGTGGTAATATTTTTTTTTATCTAAGAATGTATAAGCACTCCACATTGATATTGTCCAGGATGAGAAATATTAGATCAAGTATTAGATACGTATTTCAAAAAACATTCAAACGGAACACGATCTGCAACGACAGATAATCATTTGATTGAAGGCATGTTAATAATTTAAAGTTTATGGCCAATCTAAATTCCCTCAAGCATTCATAAAATCTCCTATTTATCAAAAATGCATAAAATCAAGTTCTACTACTATAACAAATAAGTTGACAGATGCAGATTCTCAGAGTCCTCGAAAACATGCAAAAAAGGGTTTTTACTTTTGTTTTGTTTTTCTTTCACATCAGGCAGAAATTTGCACTCTAGTTCACATTCACTCATCAGCCTAAATACCTTCCCATTTGTATACAGTAATTATCCAGTCAGCCAATCATGTGGCAGCACCACCGAGCAAAATAAAAAAAATCATGCAATGTTTATAAGAGACACTAGTGACCAAATCCCATGCATATGCTTTAAAGTGGCTTGCTAAAAATGAATTCTTCATTAAAATGAATTGTTAAAGTAAAATGACTCTAATGCAGAGCTCAAAATTGGATTTTGTCGAATAACACTGTTGTGCCCATGTACATCATATGTACTATGTACAGTATTATACAATAAATATACAATTACACAATGATGTTATCAGCAAAAATCCATATATGTTATGTACTGTATGACAAAAGTAGCCTTGCAAGCTAATCTTAAGGTTGGGTGTTCATTGACACATTGAAAAAAGAGCAGTCTCAACACGAGCAATTTTTTCTAGCTAAGTAAACAATGGAACCGCATATGTAATAAATATATTTAAGGGGAAAAAAATTCATATAAATTAATTAAAATAAGAATCCTACTTCCCCCTTTCCTGAGTTGTAAAATGCTTAGTCATCCTGAGGAAAATGTAAGTTTTCATCCTGAAGTACCGATTTTATTCGCATCTTCCACATATGATAACTGTGCCTCTTCCTTGTACTCCATTATCAAACAGTTGTGCTACGTTCATGTCTGAAGTTTTGTTCAATAGCAGCATATTTCTGACATTATTTCAATGTGAGCTATCATGGTCATCCTCAAAGAGCTCAAGACCACTTTGGATGAGTTTTTCAGCTGAGCAGATGGAGTTATACACTTGGGACAAAGACTGATTCAGACTGCTGTGTTTGAAGTTGTCCACAGAGGCATTCAAGATGGCAAAGCCTAGCGTTTTTCTATTCAGTCCATAAAGAATGTTCCTGCAACATAGAGAGGCAGAGCTGATTATGTTTTACTTTAGAACATTAACAAACTTCATAAAAAAAAAAAAGGTATTTTTCAATGCAGGGTCACCAGCCAGTTCTATTCATTGTAATATTGTTAGTGTGGCCTTGATGTTGAAGGCTGTTATTGAATAAGAGATAACAGAAAATAGAAGATCTCAGTTTTCATATCTGGACTGACTTGCTGAAAAAAGATAAGAGAAAAAGATAATAGATAGCCTTTAGTGTTTGCTATAGTATGCATTTACTGTGGCGTACTCATGTGAGGAATAATAAACACTGTGTTTTGACAACTGTATGCAAAGTCACAACATTTAATTGTAATAAATATTCAGTTCATTCAGATCATCAAAAATAAATAATAATAATTGTATAAATTAATTAAAATAGGAATCCTACTTCTCCTTGTCCTGAATTGAAAAATGCCTAGGGCTCCTGAGGAAAATTTAAGTTTTCATCCTGAATTACTTGCCTGGACTTGAAACGGGGCCCCCCCCCCCTCCCCACTTCCCTACACTAAAAAAAAAAAACAACAACATAAAAATATATTTTTTAAAGTTAATCTGAAACCATCATTAGATCTTTATGACGTTACTTACTTCATTTTATTGCCGCTAAACTTTGCCGAGCCTGGACCTGACCAACAGAAGTAACCCCAGTTTATAACATTGCCTTAAGAGGCTTGTACAGTGGACACTATGCATGACAGGTGCATCACTTCCTGTGTTTCCATTCTCACCTTTTAATGCACCCATCACTTTGGTATAGGGTCAATCTGGACTCATCAGACCACATGACCTTGTGATTTGCTCCAAAGTCCAATCTTTATGCTTCCTAGCAAATTAAAGCTTTTTTAAAAAAATATTTTTTTAATTAAATTTTTTTTTTAGTTATTTTATCATTAGTCTTATTAACAATTGGTTTTCATAAGGCAACACAGCTGTTTAGTCCCAATCCAGTGAGCTCTACTTTCAATATTAAAAATTGCTGTTACTTTTTTTATGATGCTACTTCACCAGGCTTTTACGTGATCTCTGATCATGGTCATTGTTGACATTTTTTTTCTGCCACATTACTTGAAGGTTGACAGTTTACCACTATCCTCACAGGTTTTAATTTTGCAAATTTCAGCATCTGTCATCTATTTACTTCCACAAGGTACATCTTTCTAGGGTGTATCCAATCAAAGGGTCTTAAGTATTTGCTTACGTGCCTGTACATTTTAACAACTAAAACCACTGCCGCACCCCTCCCCCCCTCAAATGAATAAATAATTAACCTAAATTTATTAGACAGCTCTTGCTACATTTCAGATAGTGTAAGGTTAATACAAAATGACATTCATGAATGACTAATATAACTGCCCACAAATGCTCACTTCTCAAGAGGCATACACACTTAGAAAATCAATGCCAGCATGTCTTCCACAACCTTGAAGGACTTGGGTAGTATTGAAGCTTGAAGCTGCGGAACTATTATTTGAACTTTTGTAGGGCAAAAATAAGATGCTTTGGGCCTTTCTCATAACAGCTCCGGGCCACGCATTGATTTTTTGCTGGTTCGCTGGTTTAACTGCTCACACCTAAGCAGAAAAAAATGAGACCATTCTTTATCTGTAAATGGGTTAGGCTTAGGTTAGGGTCCTTGACACACTGGACCTTATCTAAAAATCATGCCATTAACTCTCTCCTTCAAAAAGCAAGGAAGGTAAAGGTGACTTAAAAACATAACTCTATCAATAGAGAACTTACATGCTGTAGTGTCTGCTGTAGTACTATAATTATTTTGTATATATTTAATTTTTATTTCGTATATATTTATTTAATACAGAAATTTTCTGTAATAAATTAGTACATGAACAAATGAGTTGCCTCCCTAGTAACATTTGTTTTTGTTTAATTATAATACTGTGTATTCTATTTTTATATTTTATATTTTTATATTTTTAAATTTTTTTTTATAAGAACCTGTGTGACATAATTTTTTTACAAGCAGTGGGGGCATGTATTTAATGTTCTTTTAATGCTGCATGAGTAGGGGAAGGAACTGTATATGTACATTATGTATTTCGAACAGTGTGTTTATTGAGGTTTTTGTAAATTCTTATCATTTTTCATGTAAGTGAACACCAGACATGCAAGAAACTTGCATTGTTTCCTCATACTGTAAATAATCAAGCTGTATTTATGATATTAACAGTATTTTATGATACATAACAGTAACAGAGTTACAGTACAGACCTAACGTTTGGACACACCTTCTCATTCTAAAGAGTTTGAATTTGTATTATGGCAAGAAAAAAGCAGCTAATTAAAGAAAAACGAGTGGCCATCATTACTTTAAGAAATGAAGGTCATTCAGTCTGAAAAATTGAGAAAACTTTGAAAGTGTCCCCAAGTGCAGTCACAAAAACCATCAAGCGCTACAAAGAAACTGGCTCACATGCGGAACGCCCCAGGAAAGGAAGACCAAGAGTCGCCTCTGCTGCGGAGGATAAGTTCATCCGAGTCACCAGCCTCAGAAATCGCAGGTTAACAGCAGCTCAGATCAGAGAGCAGGTCAATGCCACACAGAGTTCTAGCAGCAGACACGTCTCTAGAACAACTGTTAAGAGGAGACTGTGTGAATCAGGCCTTCATGGTAGAAGATCTGCTAGGAAACCACTGCTAAGGACAGGCAACAAGCAGAAGAGACGCGTTTGGGCTGAAGAATACAATAAAAAACACAATAAAGAAAACTCTTTGAATGAGAAGGCGTGTCCAAACTTTTGGTCTGTACTGTGTTTAGGCCAGATTTCATAGCCTATTTTAAACTGTTGTTGTCTATCCTTCATTAGAGATTTCTTTGTTGTTTATTTAGATCATCTATAATTTATGTGTGTGTGTGTGTGTGTGTGTTAACTGTCATTCATCATTCATCACTCACTCACTCACTCACTCACTCACTCACTCACTCACTCACTCACTCACTCACTCACTCACTCACTCACTCACTCACTCACTCACTCACTCACTCACTGGTGAAACTGAGACACATAAAACAGAATATTTTCTTCCTTGAGGATATTAAGGTATATAAATTGTATACATTATGTCTGTGTATATCGTCACATTTTTTCACAAAGGACAAATTCTCTGTCTTGTGAAAAAGAGGCAAATGACTGAGACTAGACATTGCACCGCACAAAGCGAAGAGAAACTCAACTGTGAAAATGTTGAAGTTACTGTATAACAATATGTCTAGCTTTAGAAAGATTTTAAACTAGATCATAGAAAAAAGGAATAAAGTTGAGCATAAGCAAGTGGTTTCTGATGAGCCTAATCATCAATGTGACAGCAAGCAGTGAAAAATCATCTACTCCTCAGCGGGGCATGGCCAAAGTTAGCGAGAAGCCATCCACCACTCAGCAGGGTATGTTCATAGGCCGAGTGACAGAAGATGATGAAGAAGGATTGTTCCATGAAGGATTTTTCACATGTGAGAATAAACCCTGTGATAAAGGGCCCAATGTTAGGAATTAGTCCTACTTTGCATCCCATTTATACCACCCCAGTCTGAATGTGGACTGGTTTATACAGCATGTGCAGGACAAGGCAATGTGGATTCAAACAAAACAAAAACTGACTAACTAACTAACTAACTAACTAACTAACTAACTAACTAACTAACGCAAGAGTGACATTTTAGAACCACTAAAATCATGATAATGCATAAACATTTACTCACTGAGCATGTTATCATGGGGAGCATTATACAAATACTGGGTAGGATTCCACAAGATATTGAAAACATTCCTCTGAGATTTTATATTGACTAGATTGCATTATGCAATTTCTGCAGATTTTTCATGTGCATTTTCATGCTGCAAATCTCCTATTCTACCGCATTCCAACAGTGTTTCAGATATAGTGACTGGGAAGATTACTAAAAAAAAACCTCTTAAATCATGTTCCTAGTCAATGACAATAGTCAAATAGGCTGTGGAAGTGAAGCAATGATTGATATAAAAGGTCTCAAATTTTCACCATAAAAAAACTTTCCCTTCACCATTACTTCCACCAGCCTGGATTTTCGACACAAGGCGATTTGGGTACACAAATCCCTGCTGTTGGTGGCAAATTCTGACCCAACCATCTGTGAAATTAAGAGCCATCAAAAGCCAGGCTATGTTTTACCAGTTTTTAACTTTGCTGTTTTGGTCAGCCTGTGCTCATTGCAGCCTCAGTTTTCTATCCTTGCCTGACAGAAGTAGAACCTGATGTGGTCTTCTGCTTTTGTAGCCAATCTCAAGGTTCCACGTGTGCACCGTATAAATTGCTCTTTTGTTCACTACATTATACAGAGTGGTTGTCTGAATTACAGCATTCTGACCTGTCTGGCCATTCTTGGTTGACCTTTTATCAACAAGGATTTTCTCTGTTGCTGTAGTATAAGACAAATATTATAGTTGCAAGCAACAACGAGCGGGCCCAAGCACTTGCGCCATTGACACCCATGTGTCCTTCAAAAGTACATCGCCGCCCAGGTGCACTGCACAACGTGTGCGCCTTTTGAGCACATTAAGATGTCTAAAACGTCCCGGACACTGATGTCACATGATATGATGTCACTAAATATGATGTCATTCAATATTATGTCACACAGAAGGTTATTAACCACTTTACGGCATAAGTTTAAGGCATTGTCACGGCGGATCTATGCATCAGAATCTCGTGTGATGCTCCCGTGCCATGGCCAGGGCCCAGACTCTCAGGCATCCTAATGGCAGCAGATTCCAACCTGTCTGCTAATTTCCATGACTTCCTGAGCATGTCGAAACTCCCCAAAAGCCCAGGATGTTAGAAAAAAAAATCCTTAGAAGAACAAGAGGGCCCTTCACACACTATGACATAATAGGGAAGATGTTATAGTGCTTGGGCCCTAAATCCTTTAGAATGTGCCATATTAAAATAACTGTTTGGTCAAATAATGACAGAGCTTCATCCTTATGTTTCTAAAACAGAACACCATGTCAATTTCTATTTCTTACATCTTCAGCACCTACAGTACAGTAGGTTAATGGTGTACTCCATGACACAAACATGTCTATTCATTATCGTGTAACATTGCATTAGCTGCGAACAAATTGATGAGGTGAGTCATGGACCTGTCAGTGCTTTGGCAGAAGATCAGGCTCACGTTAACTAGCAGGAATGAAACGCAACGTGGACGGTTTAGAGACAATACAGAATGAATTAAAAGCAGTTAATAAGGAGACAAGGTATTATTTTAGATGACAAAATGTTATCAAATGTGTCACAGTACCATGAATGTTTAGCCTGCGCACATCCATGAGCAATACTATATTCGATCACGGATATTTAGGGGACACGATAGGATGAGAGGCAATTGTAATAGGCAATCTCACAATAATATGACTATATGCACTTCAGTCCTGCTTCTGACTAATAGTAACACTATGCTAGAAAACAAAACCATTGTTTAAATGATTAAACACAGATTAAATTCAGAAACACACACACACACACACACACACACACACACACACACACACACACACACACACACACACACACACACGCACACAAAACAAACTTGCTGAAACGGCAGTAAGTACCCGCTTCCAGAATGCCCTGCGCACAGATGGTGACAATTGGTAGCTTTCCTTCGCATGTCCTCCATTCATCCATTACTAATTTAATTAAAATCACTCCACAAAATTTTGATTAGCTTCAGATTATGACTGTTTGTCACTCAGACAATAGAAAGTGTTCCCTTCAGCTTAAATTAACAGAACGCTACATCCCAACCCCCCCAACCCCCCCCCCCCCCCCCCAACACACACACAACTATCTATGAATGTCATGAAGCAGTGAATGCCACGAACACATAGGAAGAGACTTGTGATTGAAGTAGATAAGAGGTCTTAAGCCAGGGGTCTCATCTGAGGTGACTTTGATACACCATGTTCATCCAGAATTGATGCAGTATCGCTAAAGCACACCGATCCCATGTGGGTCTGGGTGCACTCGTCCTTCCATCAGCCACAAATCCGTATCTCTAAATCCCCCTGGCGCTGTGGGGGGACTAACTAAAGGTGCGGCTTAGGAGTTCACAGAAAAGTCACGGCAAGGAGAGAAACATTGTTCTATTTGTAGAACGCTTGATGCTTGTGTACTTCTGATTGCATATTAGCATTCACATCATTCATAGGTAATTATTTTTATTAAGTTTCCTTGCCGGCATACTGCATTTGTCAATGACAGAGATACGCATATATGCATGTCATTAAACAATATTTCAGGCTGGGAATATCAATAAGTCATTAACATTCAGTAGGGGTCAGCTTAGATGGTTAATACAGAGTAACTGCATCTCAGAAAAACACTCTATTATTAAATAGTTTTTTTTCAGGCCTTGCTGTTTATCCCATTTTTTTTGTTGTTGACAGAAATATGTATATTTTAGATAAAACAACAATATTTTTGTATAAAAAACTAAAAAAAAAAATCAGGAGTTGTTAAGCAGGATATTGAATTTTGCATTCACTATTTAGAACTGGTTCTGACAGTAAAACTCAGTGTTTTTACATTAAACAATTTAAGCTTTCAGAGGATTAGATGGAAGATCAGCACTGGACAGATCCCTATGACTGGTTACACTATCACTGGAGTTGAAAGTATAGTAAAGTCCATTGGGGAATCTATGAACACTTATGTATCTGTAATACAGTAGATAATAGCTCTTGAGCTGCCGTCTCTAAGCTTACATACACATGTAATGGTAACTGAATCAGTCTCATAGAGATTTCCTGAAATGTTTTATATAAAAATTTTTATATAAAAATCACTGCCAGTGATTCACAAACAGAAATTTGTTCCATAAAGAGCAAGGCTAATTAATCAAGTGCCAAAGTGTACATATGGAGAAACCTGAGATTATCATCATTTTTCCTTTCAGCCAAGCAGTTATGTACTTGACTTTTTTAGCTCTTGACATTAAACAGGCAGAGATTGAGCCTAATCCTGGATTCACTACAAAAACAAAGTTGCATTCTGTAGCCACTGCCACCTGGTAATATTAGGATATTTCAAGTGCTTCAGTTTAGCACAGTTAGTGCCAAAACAGTTTGCCATTTAACAAATGACTCATGATGTTTGTGTGCTGGATTAGATTTATTTAAAATTATGCCACTGATAGGTCCTAACAAGTCAGATAAATGTGTGTAATTAGTATGACTGACTATAAAATTGCTTTTGGACAAAATGAAGAGGAAATTTATACTGACATGCCGTTTTTATGTTTATGACATTATGAACTGACTTCACATGTATGAAATGAAGCAGACTTATAGTTTTTGTTCTCTGACCATTAAAAAAAACTCTTCCTTATTTCATACACATCTATTAACAAATCAGTTCTAGAGATGGTGAAGACAAAATCTTTTGTCTCATTGCAGGATACATCATTTCAGGTCCATGTCTTTCCCTTTTGCCCTTTCATAATCAATGCATATGCAAATATGGCATTTAATTCTCCCTCTGCATATACAGTAGCATATGTGCCTGTGCTGTATGATGCAGATTTAGTGAAAGCAAAAGTGTTATGAGCCAAAAAACCTTCATCAGCCATGCAAGCAAAGTACTTTTAAGGCAGGCTGGTGAAGCAAGTGATCTTATTTATTTATTTATTTATTTATTTATTTAGACAGAATCAAGTTTTGAGAACTGATTCAATAAAAATGAGTTGTCATTTTGGCCTCAGGGTATGAATTGCAGCATTTAATTGGTCTGATGCAATATGTTGCGGGGCACATACACTATTTATATACAGTATCTACTATATATATATATATAAAGATTCAAAAGTGTATTAATTGTATATTGTTATATACACTGATCAGCCATAACATTAACATTACATAACATTAACACATTAATATGAAATATCAATTCTATACAGTACTAGTAAACTAGTGACAGGATTATAGGCACCCAAGGCTCACCCATGCTTGTAGGGACCAAAGGCCATCCGGTTTGATTCCACAGAGAAGCCAATGCAGCAGAAATTGTTGAAAAAAGTCAGTGCTGGCGATGATAAAAAGCCATCCATACAAGCCTCTGACCCAACCTCCAAAGTCCCCAGATGCCACGCTGAGATCCCATAGACCACACCAGAGAAACAAGTCGCCCACAATATAGTATAACCCACAGAACCCAGAGAATCCTATGTCAATGTCCTGGTGTCAGACATCACAGCACACCCCCAGAGGTCTCGTGGAGTCATGATCGGTTGGGCGATTTTTTAGGGGGCACAATGTTCTGTATTATAATGATATGGCTATTGGTTTATTATAAAGCAAGCTTTTTAAAAATAGTTTTATATCAGTTTTTTTCTAAATTAATTTATGATTTACAAAAGTTATAAAATAATATAATTATTTACCTATGTATTTATTTAATTATAATATATTTGTTTGACACTTGAGCTTGTA